>JAHZMU010002958.1:0-12778 GCA_027743725.1 Rambutsinella grinnellia | reverse complement strand
TTTAAAACTCCCCAAAATCTACAACTTCTCAACTACTTTCTACTATTAAATTAATGGGAGATTAACTCCCTTTTCCCCTCCAATTAACTACCCAAGGTCAGGTTGAGCCTCTCACAACCTCTTCGACCTTTCTTCCCTTCAATTCCCACTCCCTTCCCTATCACTTCAATGAAATGAAAATTTAAACATTTTATAGGACGACCACGAAGCTGCGAGGATATAAAATTGAGTGGGGCAAAACGAAATGGAATTTATAGAATATATCCGGCTACTTTGATTGAAGAGGAGGATGAAGGAATTGAGGTAATACTAATTATTTTGTTAAAATTTATAGGCTCATCTCTTAAATTAAATCTCTGGCAGGTTTATTGTGACCACAAAACCGACTTGGGAGGGTGGACCGTTTTAATGCGTCGGAAAGAAGCTGGCGACTGCGCCCAAGTCAGCTTTGACCGTAATTGGAGTGAGTATAAAACTGGATTTGGAAGGTTAGACGATAGCTTTTGGCTAGGTCTGGAAAATATGTACAAGCTAACCTTGAAGGGGAACATGGAGCTAAGAATAGATCTGGAAGATTGGGATGGAGAAAGTCGCTATGCTCTTTATAGGAATTTTAGACTCGGATGCTCCAATGATAATTATACGATTACAGTTGAAGAGTACAGCGGAAGTGCAGGTTAGAAAGCAAAAATGCTTTTATTTCTAAATTTTTAAGGTTTTATATTTTTAGGAAACTCAATGAGAATTCATAGAGGAAAGCCTTTCACAACAAAAGACCGGGATAATGATGATTGGTCGATTGGTAACTGCTCACACAGATATTTTGGAGGGTGGTGGTTTGAAACCTGCTATGAGGTAAGATAATATTTAATTAAATGGAAAGCATAAAAATTAAATTTTGGTGTATCCGATAGTCTCATCTAACCGGCAAGTATTATCCTAACCATGCCCATCGAGGCGTCGCTTGGAATACGTGGAAAGGAGCTGATTACTCTCTTAAAATTGTAGATATGAAAGTGCGTAGCAAAGACTTCGTAATGGATTATAATACAAGTTAAGAGCAGAATTTAAGCTAAATTAAAAATCATTTGCTCTGAAAATAAAAATTTAAAACTTTTAAAACTCTATTTATTCATCGTTTTGAAAAATGCTTGTTAATTATTAAGCTTTCCTCTCCCTAATCTTCATCTCTACTTTTCTCAACGAATATTCATTTCCATGCCAAGCTTTCCAGGTGATGCCTTTAGGTGAGCTGACATTATATTTTCCAGTAAGATGCGACTACAAACAATTTATATATAACAATTACTTAAATTTAAATCATTCCATTTTTAAACGAATCCACTTACCTTATAACAATTATCATACCACCAACCGCCGTTCCATGAAATGAGTACTCAGAAACTTTCAACCTGTAGCTGTCTTTGGGACATCCAATTTGAAAGTTTTTGTAAAGAGCAAAACGCTCCTCTCCTTCCCAGTCCTGGAGGTCAATGCGCAATTCCATATTGCCTCTTTTTGTTAATTGGAATATATTATTCAAGCCTGAAGAAACAATTTTTTTTATCATTTTTAATTCATTTAAAATATAGATTGTGCTATACCAAGGAAATGATTTTCTTCCAGTCTCCCAAAGCCCTCTTGGTATTCATACCAGTTTTTATCGAAATCTATTTCCTGACAGGATAAAGTCTCCACTCGTCTTAGAGTGACTGTCCACCCTCCGCCGTCAGTTTCAAAGTCACAATAAACCTTAAAAAAATTGCAATTATTTTTATAATAATAGTATTGTTGAAATAAATTTTTATAATTACTTCGGTGCCAAATTCAGAGCCTCCAGGATACACGTAGTAAATCCCACTAATATTTACCCCTGCACTTTGAACATCTCCGCAACTTCGGGGATTATCTGATTCGATTTCATTGTCCTCATTTGTTTCTTCGTCACAAGTTTTCCTATTTACGCTCCGCCCATACATGGACTATTAAATAAAAATTGTCAGGTTCTAGAGTACAATTTAACAATACTAAAATTTAACCTGCACAGCTTCCATATCATCCGAAGACAAAACCTCTCTAAATTTTGGATTATATTTGTAAACAGCTTGCATAACAGACCCTTTAAAGCCCGAATGATCTAATCCAAGAGAGTGTCCAAACTCGTGAACTGAAGAAAAATATTAATTTTTGTCAATCCTTTCACAAATTAAAGCGATTAAACTCACCTGCGACCTGAAACAAATTAGTACCATCTGAATTAATTGTCCATACTTCATCCTCATCAAAATGGGCGTCTCCACCATCTACGGGGTAATATGCCTATGATATTTAAGAATGAGTTTTTCACTCCGATAAATTTATTAAGCTTAATCCTTACATGAGCTAGAGTACGTCCGCGACCATCAAACGGATCACAGCCTTTTACATGATCCTTTCTCCCAAATCTAATTTCAATATCTGGTATTCCAAACTCAATCTTTTTAAAAATTAAATCCGCATATTTCTCCCACATTTGAAATGCTGCTTGAATTTCTCTGTCAACAACTTTTCCATCCAAGCCATTTGCAAATTCCGGATATCTAGTTACCCTGAATGTTATCACGTTTGTTGGCCATGCAGAACCTGTTTTATAACTATTTATAAGTTTTATGGAAATATCGCTAAAAATCAAGTAAGACTTGACCAGCTAATGCGTAGCGCTTCCTCCTCTCCGAATTGTTTCTCGCCTTATCCCGAACACCGCACCTTGGCAAGCTCATTGTATGTAGCGTCTGATTATCTAGCTCTCCAGTAACATTTAATCCAACAAAAGCTTGAAATTCTTTAATGGAATCTTCCATACTAATAAGCTTGCTAGGCAACCTTGATGATACAGAGGCTGAAGTTATGCTGGGCTCTTCAATCCAACCGTATTTGGACAAATATGACTAACAAAATAAAATTTAAGTAAAAAACTTGAAATGTAACAATCCTTAAAAAGCCGATTATTTTCTCTAAGCTTACCATGGCGGATATCACATCAGAACCGGCAATTGGAGATGCCTCGGTTTTCCCTCCAAGAACGATTGCCAAAATGAGCAAGCTTAATTTTTTAAGTCGCATTTTAAAATTGAAAAGTGGAGTTTTTAGATTACTATTTTTGACAATCCAAAGAAAAATCTTTTAACAAATGTAGATCGCTGAGCTGCCACGCTACTGCATTAATGGATCGACATAAGGTCAAGGTGATACAAGTAAACAAGATCAGCAAGAAACTAACTGGTTTCTTTACTTGGAAAGCAAACTTTGGCTTGAAAAGGGTAATGAGCTTTATCTAAAAACTAGTTAAGTTATTTGACAGACTTATGTTTATCCATGTGTCCAGAATGCGCGATCGGTTTATTCTAAGTAATCAAGTTTGACTTTTTGCCAAGAAAGGCCTCAATAAAGTGACATAACTAATTTAAGTAGTAATTACATCAGCTATCCAATTACCACCAGTTTTAAGAAATACCATTTCTCAGAATGGTATCCATTGCAATTGCCTTCACAACATGATCTGTCTATCAAACACACTTTGATTAAGCATATATAAAGGATGACTTTCAAAATAAAAATTTAGTTTGTCACCGGCAGCAGATTTAACAAATCTCAAAGTAATATTAGACTTGAAAACATGAAAGGATTTCATGTACTTGCTTTCCTAGAACTATTGATTCCAGCAACATTGGCTGAAAATCAAATCAATGTTCAAAAGCAGCAATTTTTAATATATCGTAATTTGTAAAATTAATATTAAATTCATAAAACATTTGCCATTATTTAAAAGCGCTTTTTTCATTTTCAATTTTAGCTCGACGCCCAAGAAATTGTGAAGATGTTCAGTTAGCTGGAGCCAGCGTTAGTGGAATATACAGGATATTCCCGGGCGCCCTAATTGAAGAGGATAATAATGGGATAGAGGCTTACTGTGATTTAAAAACTGATAAAGGAGGCTGGACAGTAATTCATCGTCAAGTTGAGACGACAAAGAGCCTTCAAGTAAGCTTTAACAGAAATTGGAATGAATATGTGGAAGGATTTGGACGGCTAGAGGACAGCTTTTGGCTTGGACTAGGAAATATGTTACAATTAACAAAATTGGGAAACTCGGAGCTCCGAGTTGATCTCAAGGATTGGGACGGGCAGGAGGCTTATGCCTTTATGGAAAGTTTCAAATTGGTTGCCCAAATGAAAATTATACGTTAGCTATTTCTGAATATTTGGGGAGCGCAGGTAATTTAAAAGAAACTGCATTCAACCATTATCATGTTACCAATATTGAATAAATAATGTTAAGGTGATATTAAGGTGATTCGCTGATGTACCATAACGGAAAAGAATTTACAACAAAAGATAGAGAAAAAGGAGGCTGCTCAAGAAGTTTTGCCGGAGGTGGTTGGTGGTTTGATAATTGCTATAATGTAAACACTGTTATATTTATATTAGTTAAATGCAAAATTTCAATCTAACGACGAAATGTTATATTATTCTACATGATTTCCTAGGTCCTTCTTACAGGAAAATTTAGCACTCATTTCAATTCCACAAGCGGTGTACATTGGAATGGCTGGAAAGGTAAAGGTTATTCGTTGAAGGCAGCCGAGATGAAAGTGCGAAGCAAAGATTTTAAGCTGAGCTACAAAACTATGAAGAATGGACTTGCGTGAAAGGCAAATATTATTGGCAAATAAATTTATACATACTCTAATTTATACTACTGAACAAACACTTTCATTAAAGAAAATTTTATTTTAAAAAATTACATTTTCACCGCACAAAATTTATTTAATTGACTTGGAATAAACTTTGCAATTTCTACTTCATGTCTTGGAGCATTTTTAAAAACTTTTTGCTGAATTGTATGAAATAAGTGTAAGGCAATCAAAGCAATATAAACTTAAAAAAGATTCAGTTAAGTCATTCGACTAATTAAATGCTATCATAAATTCGTAATCGAATTTCGTGTTTTGTCGGCTCCATTGAAATTTAGAAAATATGAGTCACAAAACATTCATTCGTAAGATGTGAAAGCCAAACTTATTTTTTTCACAACTTGACTACCGACTTTCCAAAGAACTTTAGTTATCTGTTAGCCAGTAGACTAGACACGATCATATTATGTAAACATTTACATTGCGCAGTATGAACTTTCGGCAAAGGTCAAAATTATGAATCTATTTACAACGAAATGAGGTCGGATTGGAGGTCAAACGAACAAACGTGATAAGAGTGGCATGTAACGGCTGGAGCATATAAATATTGACAATTTAGCTAACCCAACATATTGCATTCAGAAACCTCTAGACGAGTCTGTTTCCCATTTTCTCCTGTTCTTTTATTCTTATAAAAATGTTAACTGGAATTTTTTCAATAGCACTTCTATCTAGTGTAATGGCTATAGAGCATGAGCGAAAAGACATTTTCCAGTTTACGGTAAAGTTTTTTAAAAAAATAACATAGTTTTCTGGATTTAAAATAACATCATTTGTAAAGGGTCGCCCACGCAGTTGTGAAGATATACAAATGATGGGCATAAAAACAAGTGGAATTTACCGGATATATCCAGGCAATCTAATCGAGGATTCTGATAATGGTATTGAGGTAAATTAGAATAATTACTGACTTGTTATCTTATAAAAACCAATTGCATATTCTACTAAAAATAGGCTTATTGCGACCTCGAGACGGATAGAGGCGGATGGACTCTTTTCTTGCGACAAGCAGAGGCAGTTGACTGCATGCAAGTGAACTTTGACCGAAACTGGAATGAGTATGTGAATGGCTTTGGTAGATTACAAGATAGCTTTTGGCTTGGTCTTGAAAACATTTTGAAGCTGACCATGTCGGGAGGAACAGAGCTCCGTGTTGACCTCGAGGATTGGGATGGGGAAAAGAGATATGCAAAATATGACACATTCCAAGTCGGATGTTCCAAAGAAAATTACACGCTTAAAATTAGCGGTTACACTGGCAATGCAGGAGACTCATTATCAAAACATGATGGACTGCAGTTTACACCGCAGGATAGGGATAATGACAACCGCAAGACAAATTGTGCTCTTACCAATTCCGCTGGTTGGTGGTATAACTCATGCTACTGGGTAAGTATATAGAATTTGGTAAAATTAAAGAATACTTTAAGTTACATACGTGTAATGTTAAATTAGGCTCTCCTAACCGGAAGGTACAGTACAGACCCTAACCAAAAAGGTGTTACATGGCTAGCTTGGCATGGAAAAAATTATTCATTGAAAGGAGCTGAGATGAAAGTTAGGAGTGTAAATTTTATGGAAAAACTCAAGAGAAAGCTTACGTTGGAAAATGAAGTTTGAGTTAGATTGAATATATAAATGGCCTTAGATTATAATATTTGAGCTGTCTAAATAAGAGGCGTAGACTGAAGTGGGTCGCTTAAAGGCCACTTTAAAATTAACAGTACAATTGTTACATGATTGACGGGACAAATCAGTAAAAATGACATTACTTGTGGCTTAATATAACTGATAAAATAAATTACGTAACTCTGAATTTTTCAATGCGACTCAATTTTATTTAAATATAATCTCATCTGAAGTTTATCGAAATCCTTGGAACACCTGAGTGAATTCGTATTCCCCTTGGTTAATCCCGCTGCACTTAGGATTTGGAGCACTCCCTGGACAATCTCCATTATCCCTCTCAATACTCCAGAAAGCTAATAGCCCAATATTATCCGACTTTGCATAGTCCACAAGCTTTCTCCCATGCGCAACTTCAAAAACATTCCGATTAAAGTTTCCACCAATCATTGGCGTAACTCCGAGCATTTTATTTAAGTCAGCATCAGACTTCTCTGGCCAAATTTCTTTCATTTGTCTCAAAACAGATTTGGCTGTGTTCACAACTGAATCTCCAAAATCTGGGGAGCTCGCGCCATATTCCATAGCCATAGCGTTAACAATGTCAACTCGAACGCCGTTAGCTTTAGCATGTCTTAAGAGGTCAGTGCCGAGAGCAGGAGTTAAACCAAAATCCTCTCCTTGAATCATTAAAGTGAAGCTTACAGTGACATTCGGGCGTTCCGCTTGGAGCATGGCTAAGGCTCTGTTCATAACATCAAAGTTTATGGGGGCTTCCACATCAACATCTAAATGATTGGTGCCGACGACGTCCAAAACTTCCTTGTAGGCGCGCAGAAGATCCTCTGCCGTTCCGCACAAATGCTCAAGGTACGGACCTAAGGCTCCGCCAGTTGCGACGATCATATTTCCACCCATTTCAATAACGGATTTGATTGGTCCGATTACTTCGGGGTCGTCAACGTCAATCATACCACCCCACATGGGCTTGCAGCCTTGATGTCCGCCCAAGGCAAAAGCTAAATGATAGTCGAGTTGTCCTGTTGCCCGGGCAATATCAACCAAATTCTTACGACCTTCAAGGAAAGTGTCGTAATAAGGGGCGAATTTAATGTCGCCAGCGGCAGGCAAAACTCCTCCATAGCAAAGGAGGGGGCTGCCGATGAGAAGGAAGGTTACAATTTTTGTGGCTATACCCATTTTAGAGATTAGAATTGGATTGTGTCTGACCTCAACAAATGTCGAATATCAAGTAATTTTTATTGAAATGTTTTTCAGAGCAGAATGATATTTTTGTCGCAGTTGTGCTTATCTTTATTGGATCGACTTGCCAATTATGTGAGAAATATTATTTCAGATTAAATCATTCAAATTGATCATGCATTTGCTTATCACAAGCCACAATCGTGATGCGTGTCAAACCGAATATTTTATTTATTTTAAGATTAGGCCGGTTGAATAAGCATTACTACATTTACTAAATTTTCAATCAGCCAACTCATGTATAGCGCCAAAGTACTTTTGTGAACTTTAAAGAAGCGTCCACACCTCACATCAAATGGTGTCTGTGCTTTCCACACAGAATAAAGATAGAAATGATATTTAGCTTTTAAATTACTACAAAAGTATAAATTTACCTTCGACCTAATTAATTCGCTAGCTTCAATCCTAATACTAACCAAAGCTGGTATTAATATAATTACATAAATAGTCATCAAAATTCCAAGTACAGCGGAATAAAATATAATCAACTCGGAAATAAAATCCCTGCAATTTATAACGAGCCAAAAGCAACTCAATGTAACAATATGAGATATTGTAAGACAAACCTGTGTCAAGTTTGCTACCAAAGCCCGAACTTGTTGAAATAAAAGCTTTAGTTGAATATAAGCATTTAAGCACAATCTATTATTCTCAACAAGGCAGATATTCTTTATAATTGAAAATGAAATAAATATTGCCAAAAAGAGGAGAAAGATACAACTGAGCCCGAGTCGCAAAAATTCATATATGCAGAGCCAACAAAGAAAGCAGCGCAAAAGAGAAATGGAAAATACTAGTTGATACGGACGTTCATAGGCGTTTGGAAGGAACTCGTTGAAAATATAATAAAAAGGATCCAATTTTGTGAAAACTATAACGGGCGTTGCCAAAGGCGCTGATAAGGCATAACCTATCAGGATTACGAAAAAGTATGTGCCGAGTAAGTCCGTCCTTAATCCATATTGTTTAGTTGCTATGGTGATGTAAAACCTTTCAAAATTTTGGAGCACTTTGGCATAAGCTAAAGTGTGGGAATGCGTATGTAGCACTACAGTCACTACAATTCCCAATATAAACGCGCAGCCTTCAAATCCAATCAGTATGGCGACAGTTGAATTCGGCTTTTGGGTGAGACGTAGCCCAAATAATTTGGAGCAAATGACGTAACAGCAGCAAGCGAAGGAAAATCCATAAATAAATATTACTGAAAGCCAAAAGGGCAGAGCTCTTATATTTGATGATGATAGACGAATTGAGATGATGGACTGGCTAGAAATCTGAAATTTGATGATTGATGGATACATAAAAAGAGAAAGTTTGGGGAACGCTCGTATACAGCTTAGAACGAGTGGGGAGATGACGGAAGAATGTCTCGGGACTTTAGGCAAAAGCGACATGATATGTTTGGTTAAGAGTATCTGGTAAAAGTTACTTTGCGTTAAGATGGTTTGAGCTGAATGAACTTGTAAGTTCAGTAACTTGGATTACAACCTACTTTTATTTTTCATTTTTAATACGTAAGCGGAATTGGATAAGTTTTGAAAAACATCCGACTCATATATTAAGTACAATTTAATTGACAACTGCACAAAATTACTACTTTCGAACGCAAAACAAAACATGTAGTTAGTTAAAATGCAATACACTAATGCTAACTTTGCTTTTGTTAAAATTTTCAAAATACTCTAATAGCAGAGGGTAAACACGTGGTTTCTAAAAAGTTTAACAACAACAGGAAATGCAAACAAAGATATAATAAACTATTTTACGTTCAAGGCTAAACAAGTTGCTAATTAATTGACATTTTGATTTATTGAATAAATCTACAGTATAATTAACTTTATCATTTAAAGCATTTTATCAATCTATCAACTAAAAGGTGACATGAATTTATGTAATCTATAATTGACATGTACTCAAGCTCAAGTATGTTCTCCTTCAACTGGCAACAAATTACAGTAGAAACTCTATTTATAGCCCAGCTGAATGCAAATGATTTTGATTATTCTTATTTAAAGCTTTTGACTCTTAAAGGTTCACAAGTAAAAATCATGATATGAAAAAAATCGAACATTTTATTTAGGATAATCCCGATGATTACAAATATCTTTATTTAAATACTTCATCTACCTTTTTTCTTGCTTAATTAATTTAAATTGCACACAGATACTTTTATTTAAGCAAAGTCTCTTATAAGAACATTAATAACTAAGCTGGTTGATAAAGCATTACCACATCCACCAAATTATCAATCAACCAACTCATGTACAGCGCCAAAGTGTCCTTATGAACTTTAAAAAAGCGTCCACACCTCACATCAAACGGTGTTTGCGCTTTCCACACAGAATAAAGATAGAAATGATATTTAGCTTTTAAATTGCTACAAAAGTATAAATTAACCTTCGACCTTATTAATTCGCTTGCTTCAACCTTAACATTGACTAAAGCCGGTACTTGTATAAGTACAACCATTATCAATAAAATTCCAAGTAAAGCTGAAAAAAATGTAATTACCTCGGAAACAAAATCCCTGCAATTTATAACGAGCCAAAAGCAACCCAAAGTAACAACAATTTATTGCAAGAGACGCCAGCGTCAAATCTGCTACTGCAGCCCGAATCTGCTGAAATAACAGCTTCAGTTGGATATAAGCATTTAAGCACATTCTATTATTCTCAATAAGTTGGATATTCTTGATGATGGAAAAGGAAATGAAAAGTATTAAAGAGACAAGAATGATGCAAGTAAGACCTAGTCGCAAAAATTCATAAACGCAAGCGCAATACAAGACATATCGCAAAAAATAAATGGAAAATATTAGCTGATACGAATGTTCATAGGCGTTTGGAAGGAACTCGTTAAAAATATAATAAAAAGGATCCATTTTTGTGAAAATTATTACCAGCGTTGCTATTGGAGCTGATAAAGAATAAGCCATCATGAAGACAAAAAAATATGTGCCGAGCAAGTCGGTTCTTACTCCTACTTGTTTAGTTACTAAAGTTATGTAGAATCGTTCAAAATTGTGGAGCACTTCGACATACGCTAACATGTAGGAATGTGTATGAAACACGATAATCATTGTAAATCCCAGGATAAACGCGCAGGCTTGAAATCCAATAAATATAGTTACTGTTGAGCTCGGCTTTTGTGTAAGATAAATCCCGAAAAATTTAGAACAATTAATGTAGCAGCAGCAAGCGAAGAAAAGTCCATAAATAAACACTACTGAAAGCCAAAATGGTAGAGTTCTTATATTAAATGATGATAGACGAATTGAGAGGATGGATTGGCTAGAAATGTGAAATGTGATGATTGATGGATACATAAAAAGGGAAAGTTTGGGGAAAGCTCGAATGCAGCCTAATACAAGTGGGGTAATAACAGAAGAATGTTTTGGGACTTTGGGCAAAAGCGACATTTTACGTTTGGTTTAAAATTTCTAACAAAGGTGAAAGTCAAAGCTGCTTTGCTTAAAGATGTTTAGAGCTCTATGAGGAAGTAATAATCTAAAATGACAAATTATAAAAGTTTTTACCCGTATTTGGTTATGGAAAGGGAACAAAATAAGGCAAGATTTAAAAAGCAACCGCCTCGTATATTATTTAATGGAGACTACTGTACAAAATTATTACTTCTGAGCACAAAGCAATTGAGCATGCAGTGAGTTAAATGTGTATGGTGGAATGTAAACTATTGTTAAAGTCGGATTAAATTACTCTAATATTATAAAGAGGACAAATACGTGGTTTATAGTTTAATGGACAGTTTTAAAATATCAGGAAATGCAAACAAAAGTACAATGTTCTATTTTACAAGGTTAAATCAATTTTCCATTTTCAACTGACATTTATATTTTCTGCTCAAATGCACGGAATAAATTGAGAATGCTTAAGTAATATTTAATAATTAACTTTATCACTTGAAACATTTTATCAATTAATCAAAGCTTTATAAACTGAAAGGTGACATTTAGTTTATGTAATAGGTAATTGACACGTACTCAAACTCGGATATTATTCAACTGGTGACAAGGTAAATGTAAATGACTTTGATTAAACATTTTTGACTCCTAAAGGATAAGCGTAACAAGAGAAGCGATAAAAGTCGTTTTAAACTTAAACCACACCCTATTGCTTAATTGGTCATAGTCTTCAAATTTATCACTTCAATTAAATTTTTAAAATGAAGTATACTCCATTTATTTTTGCAACTCTGTTTGCAGTTGCTTTTGGTAAATTTCTTATTTGTTGATATAAATTTCTATTGAGATTTTAACAAATTCTGAAATTAATAGCTGCCATTCCATGGATCGGCGAATTCAAGAATGAGCAATGGTGGCTCGACCGCCACGAATCCTACGTCAACCACACAAACAATAACCGTGACTCAATCAACGTCCTCTTCTACGGCGACTCCATCACTGAAGGCTGGGCCGATAGTAATTAAGAAGTTCGCCGCGTTTTCGAAGAATATTATGGCTCAGTTGGCATCGCCAACTATGGAATAGGTGGCGACCGAACTGAACATCTCATTTGGCGTATGAAAAATGGCGAAATTAGTGACCAACTCCATCCTAAAGTTTGCGTTATAAAAGTCGGCACAAATAATATTTACGCTAATGATGAAAAAAGTATTGCAATGGGAGTCGTATACGCCGTCAGAGAATTGAGAGAACGCCTTCCAAACATGAAAATCCTTTTGTTAGGTGTCCTACCTAGAACTAATGAGGAGGTGACAAGGATTACATCAAATATTAACGAGATCATTAAACATTTGGACAATGGAAATACTATTCGTTATTTGGATATGAAGGACCACTTTTATTTAGGTGGGAATGAATTTGTTTATGAGCTTTTCAAAGAAGATATGGTTCATTTGGCACCAGCTGGGTATAGGAAATGGGCTGAAGTGATGGATCCACTTTTTAGGGAGTTGTTGAATTCAAATTAATGTTTTAAAGCAAACTCAAATTGATTGCTTAAATAAATTAAGTATAAAATATCGTGTTAGCTTTACTTCCTGCAATTATTCAACATTTTTGCAACTGATTTCATCAAGCATTTTCCAATTATATTTGCACAAAAGACGATTGCAACTAGCAATTGTGTTAATATTTTAACAGCATCATTCATTATTGAAACCATTTTGCATTT
>JAHZMU010002957.1:0-59814 GCA_027743725.1 Rambutsinella grinnellia | reverse complement strand
TTTTTTTAATAGCCTCGGAGCAAACAAAATAGCTTCCTCTATGCCTAATAAAGTTTAATGAGTCTGTGGTTGTGGTCTAACTAATTCATTTTTGTTTACACGCACACAACACACTCATTACACGATATTGGAAGTGAAGTCTGCACACACAGATTTGCAATGTCACAGAAACGTAGTCATAAAAAGCAATACCAAGTTAAATGACTCTTCGCTAACGTTTCCCTCCTTCTATGAAACCGGGGGCTGGAACAACTTTTAATTATTCAGTGAGTCAACGTCTCCTTTTATTTTGCCGTGTGAAACGAGTGGAATAACATGCTCCGAGCAGAGATTCTCTTTTTTTTTTTATGGGACTCGTGTTTTTCTACCTTTGCAGACTCAGCAGTTATTTCATTTGGTTAGCATTTTACCCACACCAATGATCCTTTAATGCCTCCCTCCCATTCCCAATTTGCAATAGTTTTAAATTGCTTTCTTCCCCAACACAGTTGCCGGAATGCAAACAAAGTTTCTGCTCTGGCTTGCAGCTTTTTTTTTGCAATTACTTGCGAGAGGGAATAGTAGTTTTGCCTTAAAAATATCGCAATTTATCACCTTCCACATAGGTCAACTCTGAAACTGTGCTAGTGATGGGGTAACCATATGCGAGCACAGTTGTTTGGGAGGAAATTGAACGGTAAATAAATGCCTTCATGTCTCCAGCCGGCTCTATTATAGTTTCTCTTTGAAGCCTGAGAAGAAGAAGAAAAATTTAAATAACTCGAATAGGAAAAGTGGCTGGAGGGGAGCATTACTCATTGTAGCGAAAACTCTTGGTGGAGAGCTTCCTCTCTCAAGAGTAGCATATTGTGTAGGAGGTGTCAGGTGTAGTTCCCAATATTTCCCACAATGATTTATTACAAAAAGGCATAAATATATGCACCTTGAAAGAATTTCTACCAACCACTTCCCCCAAAAAAATTCCAAACTTTTTCGCATATATTGATCCCCTTCTAAAGGAGTCTAATAAGAGGGGATTATTGTCAACCATTTGCGTTCTCTTAGAGACGTGAACAAGTTTAAATTGCTTTTGGAAAAACTTTTCTCCTGCAACCAAAAACTTCTCTTTTACTAACAAATCTAACGCAAGTTTTCTTACACAAATTATACTAATTCAATTAACGGGATTTGCAAAAAAAAGTTTTAATTAAAAAAGCCATAAGCTAACTCTCTCTCTGGTAGAATTAATAGGGGATCAATTTATTGATTCTCCTTCCCATTGCCATTCTTTTAAGGACAGGCCATTCATAAAAATATTGTAATAAAAATCCGTCTATAATTGCGTATGCTATGACAAGTATGCAAACATTCCCACAAGAACATTTGTCTTCATTAAGTGCAGTGGAATAAGCAGTTAAGAGAATGTTTAGGCTGCAGTCTCGCTTTCAGCCTCTTGCCATGTATGGAAGCTGGCCATTGTCACGTTCTTACTGTTGAGAAATGAGTGTGTTGCAATTCGCAACTAGCCCACTCCCCATTTGGGTAAAAGTGATTGTTTATAGCTAGAAATAATTAATATCTTAAATGTAAAAAGTTCTCAATTATATTGATCCAGATTAGATGTTAGAGGAAGTGGTAAAAATATAGTGCTAAGAATTGCAGAATTGTCCTTGAAAAAGTGAGTAGGAGATGTACAGCGTACGAATTGCAGTTATTCTCATGCAGAGACTGACCTTTCAGCCAGAATGGTAAATGGACACTGTCATTCAATTGTAACTTGAGTGTCTGCTCCTCGCAATTTTAACTTGGCAAACGTGACAAAACTTCCGTGTCTTCTTCGGTAACCAAACAGGGGGAAACTGGTTAGTCCATTTTAGGAGTGTTGTAAATAAGCTCATATTTCATCGAAAAAACAATGAAAAATTAGCAAAATTTACAAATCCTCGCATAAAACATAGACCTATCTCCTCCGTTATTAGAGGTCGTAAAGATGTCAATCAATTTCGCAGGATCTCTAACACTGCGTAATTCACTGCTCGAATTACAAATTAAAAGCGTTTGGCTTTGATTCATTGCGAAAATTATATAGGAAGCTTTGAAGGTCTCGATCACGCCGTCAACTCTGTTATTACCCGAGTGTGAAAGAGCTCGTGAGAGAGAGCACGACTGCGTATGGGTTGGACTTTTAAATAACTTTATTATTGAAACATTGGCTATTACAAACTTACTTTTCTCTAAATGCTGACATCTCACACAAAACCCATTTAACTCGTAATTTCTAGCTGGAATTAAGACACGAGTGTGTCAGGTGGAGTGGGAACAACGCCAAACATTTTGATTAGGTGTGAGCTAAAAAAAGGGTTTGGATAATGCTAGCATTCCACATTTTTCCACACTAATCTAATTTACTCATTACAAAAAGCTATTATTAGAGAGCATCACAAATTAGACAGAGAGTGACGCTAATGAAATCATTTTTTTTCACAACAATCAAGCAAACGTTTAGAATCTAATGAGTTATTCGTTACTCGTTGTAGTGTAACTCGTTAGGCTTTTTTCCCAATCAATCAGGAATCCAGACAGGAAGAGATAAGCTGGAAAAAAAGCCAAATTCATCCCAACATCGGAGCTCGATCCAATCTCGTGTGAAACATGGACTATTCCACACATAATAAAAGGGATAAAGTCTATAAATCAAATCTTGTTTTGTTATTTACGTCAAATCAGATATGTCGTTGTCATGAAGAAAAATATCCCGAAATTCTCTTCCAGTAAACGAATCCAGTAAAAGTTTCATTTCACCAGTTCCACAACTTGAAATTATATGGGATAATTCCGTTTAAATTAAGCACGTGTTTGCAAACTCGCTTCGTCAACTATTGATTTTCTACTAGACGTTTACACCTCTCGCCTTTCCCTATTATTATGCACAATTCAAATTTGGCTGAAGAGTACAATGCGAAATTGGCATATAAACTAGTTTATAGCTATTTTCCTTCTAGCTGTTTATCTTGATGAATCGAAGCTTAGCCAGCACAATAGCAGAGCTTCTTGGAATATTGAATTTTGTATGGGGCAACGCATATTCTCCGCAACTCCTGTCTGGAATTCGTAATGATAAAGACATTCATAAGGGTTTCCTCTTCGTTACACAATACTTGAAGGGATTTGGGCTGGGTGAAGGGTATGCGTCTCCCCGAGGCTTTTGTGATGAATCTATGATAAACATACAGTCAAATATTTATCATTAAATGACATCACCAACTAATCCCAGAGAATGAGAAGCTAGTATTTGAGAGGAGCGACGTTGTCATTCCATATTCCTACTTTAATATATTTCTTTTGTGGAGAGAAACATGCTTTTCCACTCTCTGTATCCGTTTGGGTATCCCTTTGTCACTGGATGATATATCAGGCGTAGGTCTCCCGTCTCCGGTGCAAAAAAACTAACCTTTCGGCATTTACAAAGATGAGAGGATGAGGAGGACGTTTGTATGATTTGAAAATGGGATTTTTTCTCTCTCTAAAAGAGAAAATATTTTGCACAGATTAAATTAGCTCTGCAGAATGGAAGCGAAAAGGTATTCAGTAATGGAATACCTTTCCCCTATAATTTCTCCAAAATGTTTATGACAGCTGATAAGTATTCGGAGGGCGATAGTGTCACATGTCTTATTAGACATTTTTGTAATCTTTGGATTCTTCGCCCGTAGCGGGCCAAGATATGAACGGGTTGACATGCTCATTTCCCTGAAAGGAGTGTGACGGGTGAGGGAACATGTTTTGAGAAAAGTATTTCCCTTTTCTCTCTCTCTCTCTCTTTTCAAAGATGAGTTTTTGTGGAAACAAGACGAGCCTTTCATACTTATCCGGTTGGAGAGAATAGGAATGTAGGAATTTTCCATTTCGTTTACAAGAGCTCACCATCTTGCTCATTCACATTCGGAGACGCTGTGACATTAGCCCATCATCAATTTCAAGATTGTTGTCCTCCTCTACATTTCCAAATAAATCATTTAAGGAGTGGCCTAATTACTCTGAATGGTTGCTGAGAGTCTTGTCCTATTTATAGTGAAAAGTATTCCATATTTCTCTCAACAAAACTGAGTCAAATCGAGTGAAAAGAGACTGATACGAGAGGGAAATTTTTTGAAGGCAAGTTTGGCAAGCATTTTTCTTTTTAAAGAATTTTTTCCCCAACAGGAAAGAAACTAGGAGGGAACGACAAGCATTCTGATTTTCCGCCATGAATATAAACAATATCATGTCTGTTGGATCCCGTTGTCATCCATTTTGGTGGAAGAAGGCTTCAGAAAATATTAATTTTTTTCAGCTGCAACAAGCTCTAGAGAAGTAAAAGGATCTAGAGGAAAGTGCTTCTTACTGGATGGTGGATGACTGATGATTTGTTTTCTCCTCCTGTCTCCCATACCTATCCTATAAATTGGGGGTTGTCAAAGCCCCGATAAAATGGGGGAAAGGTGAAGATGTATTACATAAATTGTGTCACTCTTCACCCTCCAAACACCATAGAATAAGTGGGGAGATAAAAAAAGAAAAATAGACCGGATATAAATTTCGTTTCTCCTCGAAACTCTCCTTCTCTCTTACCGTTTACATCTTGCCCGAGAAGAGAGCAAGGAAGGACGTGACAAGAATGAAAATGATGGTCTGTATCCGGGTGATTCATTCGTGGCGAAATCAGGGAGAAAATGTTAGCTAATATGTTTGAAATTGGGGGAAGTCGAGCTGAACACGGGGCCAATTTCTGAGAAAATCGCATACAAGTTGTAGTCATCTTTTAAATTGTTGAGAAAGCGGAAATAAATATTTGGATTATGCTGATGCTCCAGAAGGAGGAGACAATGGTCAAGAAAAATAAATAGAGTTAAAGTTTCAAGAAAATTGCGTTCTTTCCACTTGAATCGTCTACATGCAGCGCATTGATAACTAAGCATTTCGGTATTTAATGGGAACGTGTTCAAGGAGCACTTGCACGGCTTTAATTTCCTCTGAAGGAAGCCCATTGTAATTTTGTAATGATTGGGACTATGCAAAAAGGGATTCGGGAGCATTCCTTTGGCAAGAGAGAGGATACGGAATGAGGGAGAATAATAAGTGGGAAGAGACAAGTTAAGCATTTTAGAACAAGCATCTCCAGTTTGAGAAGACAAGAAGTCACGTCGTCCGTGAACACATCAAGTCTGGAGAGATGCGATTGACAATTGTGATACAAAAAGGGGCATATGATCGCCTGAAAATGGCGTCGGAAAGTGAAACTAGAACAAGTTTGCTCCTTCAACCGAACTTCCTCTACTTCCCAATTTTAACGCTACATTTCACTCCCTTCCGTACTATTAGTACGATGAGGGGTAGAGAAAGTATGCAAAAAATATGAATAATTTCCTGTTTGTTCCACTTTCCTCAGAGAGGAATGCTGTTAACTGTGGCCTTTTTGGGAGAGCGCATTCCTTTTAATATTATCTTACCTTTTTTTCATATAAATATTCATAAAAAACAAAAGCTTTTTCCCCTGAAAGGAACTTACCACAGAGGTGGAAGCGACGGTCGGCCTCGGAACTGGGGCACAGCTGACCCTGCTATTCCCAATCAGGAGAATTATGAGGGGGAAAGTATTTCTCAAGTTGATCAACTGCGTTCCTAATAAACTCGGCGATGTTTGTAGAGCCACTGGAAGTGGTAACGATGAGCATCTCATCTTTCTCCTGCTTCGTTTCCAGAATAGTTTAAGTTTCTCCTGGATGATTGTGGGGCACACTAGGAGGCTCACTAATACTTGAGATAGTAGCACCAACACATCACAAAATATCCTGATTATTAGCGCGAGCCCATTTGAAGGTGCCAGTGGCAGGGAGAGCGAACAATAGAAATAATTTCCCGAGTGAGTACCCCTCCTCCCTTGAAGTGGGGAGAAGTGCTCCTCCATAATGATGATCCAGTTGGAAAGTTGTTCAAACTCAACCTATTCCACACTCTCACTCTCGCACATAATAAGAAATGTTGTTTTGAGTGTTGATGTTTATAGTTTGCTCACTTTTTTATTCTCACGTTCGCCTCCACACTTTATTTCCGTGAAGACATGTTCCGCCTGCTAATCGTCAGGTTTTACGGTTCTAGAGGGAACCCATCTTATCTTGCTTATGGGGAACGAACACGAAATGCATTTTGCGATTGGGTTACTCCCGATACTTTACCACGCTCTTCTTTCCAAAAAGGTAGGAAATTAAAGTTGTGCCAGAGAGATAAATCGCTTCAGTTAGATGCGGAACGTAATGAGATTTGTATGAACAAACACAACTTTATCTTCACTCAAAATATGAAACTCTGCTCCTTATCCTTGAGAAAGTGTAGATGCTTTTAGTCTTTGTCGTTCCTTCAGTCTTTTTTAGAAAAAAATCAGCTTTCTACCTTTGAAATTATTAGTTTCGCTATTATAGGGATTACGATGTGTAAAGAATTTGAGGAGGATTTTTAAAAAAAGAGACTGCCAACGAATATAATAATATTTTTGAGCAGAGTTTTCTTCTCCTCCTTGTACAAGTCTTAGAACACGATTTAACACAACTCATCCATCTTCCATTTTATGCTCCATAGCGGATCTGAAACTGTGGTTGGGAGTTTGGTAGGTGGCCTTCTTCCTGGTTTCCTCCATGGAGGGGTCCTTTTAGAATGTAGCAATTCCTCTTTTTGGCGAAGGAACACCGATGATGCACTTCACATCCTTTACTTTTCTTCCCATCTTTTCAAGAACTAAAAAGGAGAGAGAAAAAAAGCATTCCTTTTAAAAAAAAAAGATAGGCAAACACACTTTTCCGGTCAAAATGGCCGATTTCTACTCTAATATTGTGACAAGCCACAAACCCATTTCCTTTTAAACTCTTTTATTAGTTCCCACAACATATTAGAATAGTTTAAATCCCCACCCCCAACAAGATAAATGTTTGGTCTTGGAATGGGTTTGTAGAGAAATGCTAATATCGTCGTAATTGATAGAGGCTGTGGCACTCCATCTTAGCTTAAAGACGGTATTACTTCATCTCCACTTTATTTACAAAGACGGATGGCATACACCATATGCGTTCTCAAACCACAATCCCACAAAAGCTGACACTAAAAAGTGGGCAAACTTTAATCGACAAGAAAGTAATCAGAAGCGGAACGTTGAACGCCGCAGTTTTGTGTCGCCTTACAAGATAATTTAGTGCGAATGACTCCAATCACAATACAATCATAAATCTTTCCAGAAGAGAAAAGAGAGGGAGAGAGAGAGAAAACTTGCTAAATATTATTATTTTCTAAGTGGGAGCTAAACTCCACTTTAAAATCCGTTAAGGCATTCCCCACAAAGGCTGGAGTTGAGTGAAGCGAAGTGATATATGGTTGGGTTTAGAGAGAAACGATAAAATACAAAGCTTTCAGGCCCACAGGCGCATATGATTTATGATAGTTTTTCGTAATGTGCAATTTCAAACTGCTTTTTGCTTGCATAAACCAAAATTATTAAACAATGCACTTCTATATGCGTAGAAGAATGAATGGAAAGTTTCAGTGGAAAACAGGATGCTCCTTGGTCGATATGGGTTGCATGATTCCACAAACCTTGTAAGAAAATGACAAAGGGAAACAAGTTAATTTGAACTAACTTGGCTAACAAAGTCCGGCACAAAACAAAAGCTTTGCGCATTTCGCCATAATCCTCGTCTCACAGCCTCATACCCCGCTGGAGAAATTGTTTATCCAACACCTACGAAATTCCAACCTTGTTCTCCATATTAAAATAATTGCTTACAAACTTATTACTCTATTATAATGGTGCGTGTGGAGACTAAATTTTGTGTACACTTTTGGTTCATAAATGTATAACTTTTTTTTATCTCCAAATTAAATCTCTCTACAGTCAATGTAGAGTGTCCCACTATGACTTAATGACTTGCTCTCTACTCCATTCTCACTAACAAGCTTAAACTTTGGATGAATGAAGCAGTTCCACTTTTCATGGTCGCCAAACAGTCCAACTCATAGATGGGAGATTACGAAATTAATTATTTTAACCCTACTTGTTCGCATATCATTTGGCTTATCTAAAATAAAATGGAATTGTCTTTTAAAAATGGATCTCAACAGTAATCGTTAAAGACCGTAGCCATTCTTTTAATCATTGTGTGCCAGGCACGAGCTCTCTGTGGAAAAAGGTCTGACGTCTGCAAAAAAAATATGACACTAATTATACGAGACATAGAAAATATTTTTTCCCTTATCAAAGCAATAAAAAACAATAGAATTATTGGAAGGCGGTCATAATCAAGTTAGGAGTGAACTGCCGCATTATATTTCGTCTCTCAGAGTTAAATCAATACATGGATTTATTCATGAGATGGGGAAATGGCATGTGACATGATGGTTTATACTTCCTCCAGGGTAATACTATTATGCGTTAAATTGTGTCACATTTCCCACACCTCCAATAACAGATCACAAAATGGGTTAGAATTGCCTCGGATCTGAAATTAAATGTCTAAGAAAAAATAAAAGGTGTCTGAAAAAAAAATTGAGAGAGGAAAATGTGAATTACAAATAATAGCTTTTTTAATATAAAAAATAATTAACTTTTTTTGTAAAGGTAAACAAATTATATGGTGTCGTTTTCACATATTTTTTTCTCTCTTTTTAAACTTTGACTTTGAATGGTTTTTGGACTGTCATAAATTACACTAAAGCTAGTCGAAACTCAACACCTCACGCAACCCCATTTTTTCTTCAGTAGAAAAACGCTGAATCATTTTGTGTGAAAAAAAGGCCTGAAGGATGGATTTGGGTGAGATGGAAGGGCGATTTAGATTTTTTGTATTTGTGGGAGACGAGTAAAGGAGGAATGGGTGCAATAAAGTAGTGTTTATATCAAAGAGAAATTGCTTGTTGTATATAAAACGGCTCATTGGTTTGGTCAGTGAGGCTTCCTGTAACAGGGCATAAAACTTGGCCTAAATCGATAACACATTAAATATAAATGGAGAGTGGGGAAGAAAATGTGTATAAATATTACCCCATCTTGTAAATGGATTGGTCCAAAAATGACGAGAGTGATTGAAGGAAATGGGGAAATGGAAAGGATTTCTTTGGCACAGAATTTAACTTGTTTAATTTCATTACAATAGCAATTAGTTAATTGAAGTAAATATAAAAATGTTGCAAAAATTTGAGGAAATTGAGGAAATTCGGACTAGTGAAAGTCACGCTAGTTGGGAAAAACATAGGCGGAAGCTTCGATCCCCTTTTCGACCAAAGCGAAATTGCATTTTTAATGGAAAAATAGACAAGATAAACGACAAAAGTGATAGTCAGCGTTTGGCAAGAGGAAACGTATTGAATCTCTAGGGCCTACAGTTTTCTCTCCCGTTTGTATCACTCTGTTTGGTTCTACAGAAAAAGGGAACTCACGCAAAGTTTTTATGGGAAAGTGAACACGACTTTACGAATCAATAGAATGTTTTAAAGCCTTTATTGGAAAGAGTATTTTTTTTATCTCGGGAGAGGAAATTGCGAGTAGAGGAGAAGCGGGACTCGACATAAAAGATTTAATTGAAGGATTATCCAACTTTTTTTTTGAATGGGACGCAACAAGTCCCACAAAGGAAAACAAGTGCGGAAAGGTTTTTTTTAGATAGAATGAAATTAAGCATGTGTTTCTCAAGTTCACTGAGAAGAAAATGGAATGATGTCATTTTAAATTAAACTTTATCGTTTCACTAGTGCGAATGAACACCGTCGCGAATTAAACTTTAAAAAACAAGTTTGATAAGACAGACTACGCCTTAATTAATTACAGGACAGTTTAATTGGCGAGAAGATGAGATTACTTGGTTCCGTCTTGACCCATTAGCAATATGAGAGGGAGCAACTTGGCTATAATTTTGTCACTGATATAAAAAAAGAGAGTTTGATTGATTTATTAATAGATTGGCTTAGGCCTAAGGCAAGCGCTTTATGGGTGAGTCTATAGCTTTTGGGTTTAGCTGAAAGGTTTTACATGTTATCGTGTTAACCTTCCGTCAATCATTAAGTCTGGTTTTGATGGAATTAATAATGAAAAAATGGTGAACCGCATGAGAAAAAAAGTATAACCGCTGAGCACAGGTCATATGTCATATTAGTATGGATCATTGGCTCCCCAAAGGGATATAAAAATTGAAGAGTGGTTGACACGAGAGAGAGCTTGATGGATATCCCATGTTATCTGCGAGCATTAAATGCCTAATAAAAATAGGGATAATTAAGTGAAACGAATGTTTTAAAGGGAATTACCTGCAGTAAAAAAAGAAAAGCTCTTTTTGAGAAGTGCATTTTTGACGAAGTGAATGAAACCATTAAATAATTCCAGATCAAATATTATTGTCTCCAGAAAAAGCTGATTACTTGAGCCTTTTCACTCGCACAAGTTTTAGAGAAGAATGTTGGATGTTTGAACTTTGTTGCGTTTACGAGATAAAAGAGTTTTTTTTTACATGACCACAACTCTCTTGCTAGCGTATCTCTGCCAACATATCCTTTTCTTCTCATTTCGTAATAAGCATTACTTCCGTTAATAAGGAGTTGTCCCTAGGGAAAACCTCATTTCGGGGAAAGTAAGCTGGGGGAAAAAGTGAAAATACGTCTGGTTCAAAGCTTATCCTGGGGAAATGAGTTGATTAGATCCACCTCGTCCACCTTGACTAGGGGCGTCAACAACGTATCTCGCACAGATGTTTATAATTATTGTTATTAAAGCTATCATCTTCAAACAAGACTTGGCCAAAGTCCCTTTTCATCATAGCTGGGTACCCTTGCTCATATTTCACAAAACTTATTTCTTGGAACCTACCCCATCCATAATTTACTAGAGATAATAACAGCTCCATAATATTCATCTAATTTAGAGTTTTTTTTGCTCAAGAGTGAAAATCTCTTCTATGAATTTCGAGTCCTCATCTTGTCGTCGCCTTCGCCAGACTTTCGCTGACACATAAAGCCTTTCTAGAGAAAAAGTGGGGAGATAACCCCTCCTGAGAAATGAAATATGGATGTGATAACTTAGGTGAAAATGGAGAGAACTGGCCCGTCTTACGTTCCCTGTTCCACTTTAACTGATAAAAAAAAAGTCGGAGGTAAAATGAAGGGTTTTGGACTACGCGGCTCCTGTTCTCTCACTCCAAAAAACAATCCATGAGGATCTCTTAAGTACATATTTTCTTTGAATGTATCTACCCCACTTATCCCATTTTTTTTAGAGATGAAAGCTCGGAGAGAAAAAGAATTGCAAGAGGAAATAATCGATCTACTTACATTTACAATAAAGAGTACATACCATTCGTCATGGTTCGAGGAGCAGCGATTTGTCTCCTCGTCTTCATCATTTCCAAGGGAGAGGAATGGAACAAGTGGAAAAATTGTTTTTTCGGTGAAGAAATTGCGGAATATTTCCCAAGGACGATAACTTATCTTGGCTGCTTAGCTTTCTTTCTCATTCCATAAAAGTGATCAGGTCGGGAAGTGCAGGGCAGTGAAGAGTAAGCTTTAATGCACTTATTTCCTCCCCCGAATTTCTTTTACTGTCATAACCACAATAGAAAAACACAAGAACTCTCCGCGACACACAGAGAGACGGGAGCAATATGAAAATTACATTTTGGGCAGAGAGAGCTCATCACAAGGAATAAATTTCGTTAGAGAGTTATCTCGATTGCAGCCTTGTGAAATAATAGCCGCCTATTAATCTCCCTTGAGTAGTCTCCTCCAGTCAATCAACTTGGCTCGGAGTAAGTCATCATCATTTGGAACACACGAGAGTTAAGTAGCTCATAAGAATATTTTTTTCCTACACGAAAGGTATTAAGGGTAAAAGACTGAGAGCTTTTTCTCTTTCAGCAACTCCCTTTCTCTCCCTCTCTAAACGAAATGAATGAGAAACATTAAAGGAAGCATTTTTCTCAACATATCAGTAGATATTAGTGTATGGAAAAATGCTATTGTTCTACAAGGGAGAATGGAGCGAGGAACATTTCCTTTCTGGACTTTTCATGGACAATGGGATTGTTGTGCTATAGTTCGTTAGTCTCTCTCAACTTGCATAACATTAGTCTTTCGCCAGAGATAGTAAAAAAGGGAGAGCGTTCACGCAAACAACGAAATTCACTTTTCCGCCTAATGCAAATGGATGGGGGATAAGCAGAGCTCTTCCAGCTAAATTGAGCGAATTAGCTAATTTTTTATTCTTCCCAATCTCTCAATATCACACAGCCAATTGTCCAAGCTGATATTTGCATCAAGTTTCGCGTATGAATGGGAAGCATTCAATTTACACACATACGCACAGACACGCACACACACGGAACAACAAAAGATTTACATTCTCTCGTATAAAATTGTTTGGAGTAACAAGTTTATAATATTTTTTATCGCGTAAAAAAAACTCTTATCAGCGCACCACACTTTGAATAATAATGGGAGAAGCAGAAATGACAATGCGATATTGCCCCGTAACCAAAAAGGGTTTGTGAGCGTCTCTCTCTCTCTCTCTCCACCAAGCTCTGAATGAGGACTGAAGGTTGGAGATGTGAACGCAGTGGATCTATACTAGCGCTGAGACGGTTATTGCTTCGCAGCGTGTGAGAAAAAGTAAAGTTGTAGGAGTTATATTGGCCGGCGAGTAATCCTTGGGGATATGTATGCTATTATGTAACAGCCACTTTTTGTTTTCCGCAAGTTGATTCAAAGTAAGAGAAATAAGACGGGTGGATTCCGCAAACTATTTTCCTAAACTGGGAATTATTTTTTTCAGAAAAATGTAAAAGATTAGGGGGCTAAAATTTTTGGGGAAAACCGAGTGGGAGACATGTCGATTGGGTTCGGGGTTTAAAAATTGAGTCATTTATATTTCCCAGCTGTAGATTTCAATAAATGTGCGTTTTTTTCTCAACTTTTCTTCGAGCCTAAGAAATGGCAATTGTATTGAGGAAATAAAAATGTAAATTTGATATTTTTCTTAAAGAATATTTTAGTCAGCAGTTTACAAGTGCGATAGAATTGAACAAGCTCGTACTATTATTCTCTTTGAAAACGAGCACTTTTTTCCTCGCCCTTTTGAAATTTCTCAGGGAATGGATGATCAATTCAGTCTTGAAGACACTCAAAGGAAAAGAGGATGAATCAGCTTATTTTTTTTATCAAGCCAACATTAATCCTCCTTTCATACTTCAATTCAACTTATTTCCATCATCACTTTACGGAACAAGCATCGACCTTGCCTTCAACTTGGGTAAAAAGGCTTGAGAGAAGATAATGATGCGTTTGTGTTGCAGCATGAAAAACGCATACTGAAATGGATCAAGTGTCAGAGAAGAGAAAAGCTATTTATGCAAGTTGACTTAATGTAAATTTTCCATTTCGATCATAATATTCGCGTTAAATTATCCACTTTCAATTTTCACTCTCATCATCCCTAGAAAAAAAGTGATGGGTTGTTAGATAAAATGGGGAATGATTTCTACAATTTAAGCTATTAACTATGTAGTCCATTAATGGGTCGGATTTTATGTGGATTTCGTCTCAGATCTTATCCCGTTAGAAAGACAAGGGATTACGTCTCTCTCCTATTTGATTCAGACTTTTTTCTTTCTACAATCCCAAAATCCATTCTTGTAAAAATGTGAACCAGTTTTCCTCGAACTTGACTGTCTCTGAGCAAATCCCTATCTCAAATAAAGCTCTTATTCCGCACAGTAAATAGAAAAAGTCCCCTAGATCCATCCACTTTCAGCCTCCGCTCAATCCTGTATTTACTCTTGATAAGATGGGTTTGGATGCGAACGCCTCCAACTTCATTCATACTTGTAACCGAGAATCTTGAAGGAGCTGACTTGTCTCTCTACTCCGAATATATGTACTCCACACTCCAGTTGTTTTCCTCTTGGGTGATAAGATTAAACTGGAGTGTCTTAATATTCATGTGCTCTCTCTCTCTCTCTACTCGGAATGGCTGTAAATTTGAGAGTTTATTATGTACCACCGTCTGCTCCTTTTTTCTTAGGTGGTATTAGATGGCTCATAAATGTTTGATGTTGCCAGCGAAATAGAGAGTGAGAAAAAAAACATAACGCATACGGAAGTCTGGAATTATGAAAGGAAGTTAATAAGTCAAAGAACTTAGAGAGAGAAAAGCTGAAAATGAGAAAAAAAGATTCGCTTCCCCTACTCCAAAGATGAAAACTAGTGCACTTTAAAGTGATTAGGTGGAGCATGATAAGAGCTCTACAATTAGATAAAGAGAAAGGGAGAAACTCATCTTTTGTGAGTAATTCCCTCACTTGTTTACAAACAACGTTGACATTGCTCTCCAACTCGGTGGCGTCTGAAGAGCATGTGGTAGCACAGCATGTCAACAACACAAAGATACCCGAAAAACTTTTTAATGAAGATCAGCATGACAGTTTTGAGGGGAAACTGCAAAAGTTTAAAATTCATGGAAGACTAACATCAACCCTGTAATTTAACTAATGGCCGGAGAGAAAAGAGAAGTAAACAGTGAGAATGATTATTATTTTATGATTATTACAAATACTCTTGGTTTCCATGTATTGTGCATGTTTATGAATATCAGCTTACGTCTCTCTCCTTTTCCTTCAAGGAGAATGAAATAAAACAGCCCATGTACACAGTGGCGAAGAAAAAGTGTTCAGAGCTCCTTTAAAACTCTTCAATCTTGACGAGTTACTTGAGAAAAAGTATAAACAGTCTCGTTTATTATGGTGAGCTGCATTTACCATGATAATCACGAGTTTTTAAATGCACTTTACATTTCCATTCAGTTTTAGGTGCGCGTGTAGATCATTGAGGATTTTTTTGGGGAATGGAGACCATCTTGTGTGATCTTGAAAGGCTTAGGTAGACATAGATAAATTATAAGAAGGCTAGAATATTCCTGCAATTAATACTAAGGTAGAATGGGCGTGGGTGAATTTAAAATCAACAATAGAAAGAAATCAAAAGCCTTTTGTTCTGCTAAAAAGTGCACGTGCAAAGAAAAATATTACTCTGACTGGGAGCAATTCCTCTCTGTTAATCGACACCCAACGACATTTCCCCCGACTTTAAATTACCTTTAAATTGAAACCTCCATCGACACGACAAATATCTCATTTCCTTGTTTAGTTTATTGACTTCCTTTCCCAAGAGTGTACATATATTTGAGAATGAAGCTTCCGCTTTTCTAACTCTCTCCCAATAGCTCTCTTCCAGAGAGAGAGAGAGCTAGATCTTTCAATGAAATATTTCTTCACTGTCGCAAAGGATGGAGCGTGGCTAATTGAACGAGCTTCAGTGATCTATCATCTTCTCCTATCAAATAAATAAATAGTTTCTTGTAGCAAGAAACATGGATAATGTCCCGGATGATTATACATGGAATATGTATGAGGATGATTAGCCATATTTTTACGCGAAAAAACGTTAATGAATCACTCGATACATAACCGGATAACCATTCCATGTACGAAGAAGTGACGACTGAAGCGGAAAGAGAAATGGGAGGGATGCAGATGATATTACGGGGAAGAAGAGGAAGAGTTGATTTTCACAAATACACATTTTTCCTCCTACATGAAATTATTTCCCCCTTTCAAACACAGAATATGATTATGTTTTAGCTGAAGGGAAAAAAATCGAGACCAGAGTTGGAAATACGAGTAATTGCTATTGCTATATGCTCCATGGGCTATTAAGAAGTCTGGCGACGAAAGCCAAGCCTTTGAAGCGACAATTTACGCGCTCTCTCTCTTGCCCTTCTCTCACGTAATAATTACTAAGAGTTATTCCCATCGACATAGTAATAGTGGACAATGATTGTGGGGATGATAAAGACGCGAAAATATTTAATAACAGGGTCTACTCTCTTAACACTTTGAACTTGTGGAGGGGAGAGCTTCATAAATTTTTCTTTCCGACTCGCTCTCACTCCGCAGTTGGTAAGATGGAGCAGCTGTAAATTAAATCGTACGTGGAGGATTGTTTGCCAAAGCTAGAAAAAATGCTGCTAGATTTTTATGAACTGAATACACAAATCATTTTGGAATAATCAAGGTATTTATAAAGTCGGAAGTGAGATGCTTAACAAATTTTGATAGAGATAAAAAAGGATTGAGTTGGAGGAAAAAGAGGGTGTGTAAAATACCATTTGGAAATAATCGATAATGAAAATAGTCGTAATAAAGTCAGTTTCAACTCTAAATCCAATCTTCAAGGTTAAATGAACTCTGTAAATGGAATGGTTTTTGAAAAATTCTATCGATATTGAAAAGCATTGTGAGCTCATTAAGCCCTGAGTAATTTGCAAGAGATCACCTTGTCATTGGTTGGGAATGAGCAGATTTTTATTCCCCTAGAGCATGAAATTGTTAAAAGGATAGCTGAGAGGGTAGCGACCAGCTTCCGTTTTTTGCACTTGGATGAGTCACCCAAAAGCACTATTTCAAATTGCCCGAGGGCATTTCGTTCCGCCAAATGCTTTTCGCTATGATTTTTTAGAAGGTCACTCATTAGCTAATTAGGTATTCTGCAAAATTGAATTTCTAATGGCATGAGTGCGTTTGGGCAATATAAAAATTCATTTTAGAAATTAGTTTCCTCAGGTCTTTTTAAACTGACATGTCTGACATGATCAAACATATAATTTAAAATTCAAAAATTAAAGAGGTGACGATCAGCCATTATGTGAGTAGTGAAAGGTATTCCACAGAAAATGATAATGCGACGAATTAACCACACATGTCAAGTGCTCTATTTTTAATCCATTCTCCAACTTTTATACAGCTCATGTCATATAAATTTGATAGATAAATAGCCACTAAAACCCACTCCCTAATTAATTTTACCTTTCTGCGTGATGCGAGCAGGAGAGACGCTGACTCATTCCTGGGATTCACTCCATCTGTCCTTAAACACAAGGCTCACTTTTTTTCCACACACGTTCACCTGAGTAAAAAAGGGAACAAAGCACTGTCACTTCTCTCACTTTCCAGAGTGCGGGGAACGTCTCTCGAATTTTAAAATTGAGCTCTCTACTCTCATTAAAACCTCGAGTAAATTGCTACTACTTTTTTTAAATTGTAAATAAAATGGACTATATATGACTCACTATAGTTTCCAAAAACCAAGCACAAATCCTTGACCAAAACTCATGCACGTATTTATGTCAACATGAGAGAAAATTTGGCCCAAAACATTGCTTTAAAATCAACCCGGGCTTCATTTCCGCTTTCATCTCTTCCCTCTTCGGATACACTCGTGAAACTGGCTGAGTACAGAGTAAATCCACAAAGTCTTAGTATAAAAACCCCATTCCAGGACAAGGACAAAAACATTCTATTGATCCGTTCTCGCATAGCATTCCACACTGACTCCAGTCCTGTCTGGAGCCAGACGAAGTTCTTTTATGGGGACTTTGTGCAAGCAAACTCATATTGTTTAGAGTGCAATTGAATCATATGAAAAAGTGAAATGGGAGCATGAAAAAACTTTCAAGTTTTATGCAAATAATGGCAACATCTTTCAAATACATTTTATCAAATATATTCAATTATTACAAGATAAAATTACAAACTAAAAGGAAAAAATAATAATCCTAAACTATCTTTTTAACAATCGCTTATAAATTTTGGATCAAGCAACAAATCACTTAATTTCTTAAATTTTTAAAAGTAATGTACAATTTATAATTATAAAATAGAAATAAGCAATTAATTATTGATATCATTTTCATCATTATCCTCATTGGGGGTTGTGAAACCGCTGAGAATTTCTGTCGCAATTGAATTTCCACTGCTGCACCGGTCACTACTATTATTTGGAGCTGCAACCTGAGCAATTGTAGAAGAATTATCATCTTCATTCTCATCTCCTTCAGAAATGTCCAGATCGGTTTCGCAGTGTCTTCCAACTGCAAGAGAGTTAATAGAAGTGTCGCTATCTGATCCAGAACTTTCTTTATGACTTGGCATATTTTGTTCTTGATTAGATTCAGTGGTCATTTCTTGCTTTTCCTCTTTGTCTTCAGGAATAACTTGAGCTTTGGTATTATCAGATTGATTTTTACAATTATCTTCCTCACCATTCGGACTAGATTTCCACATCTCAATTAGTTCGCCATCGGAGTCAGATCCGTCTTCGGCATCACCATCGTAATTATCAAATGGTTGGTATGGTTGGGTTTCAACCTCAACCTCCTGACCTTGGCTGAGTCGGTTGGCCTCGTCCATCTGACTGAAATAGTTTTCTTGCTCGATCTGAAATACCATTCGTTCTTCGTGGCCATCCCAGCCTGTTCGAACATCATAAAAAAGGAATTAACTATTCTTATCATCAGTTATAAAATCACCTAAAATATTTCGGGGTCAAGCGCTTCTTCAGCGGTTATATAAGTACAAGATGAAGATGAAGACTTACAGTTATAATTTGGTGAAATCGGACCAAGCAAATGTTCAGGTTCATCCCCCGGTTCATCTACAGGGATGATCGCATTCCCATTCTCGTCTTTGGGAGAGGTCGGGATAAACTTTGGTTTTGAGGGCCCAGCCACTTCACCATCATTTACTTCCGTTCCTGCAGATGTGTCTTCTTCAGCCTTCCTCTTCCTGGACCCAGTGGCCACATCAGGCAAAGAACCTGGCTCAATGTTCTCCAAATTCTCCAACGTTTCGAGCTCTACAAGGTCATCCTTTAATTCAATATTCTGTGGGGAAAGTGACGGAATCTCTGGGTCAATAGTCCCTTCATTCAAACTTTCTTCAACCTGTCCATCTCTATGATCGCTACTTGTGCTAACCTCTGGCTCCTGTAGGGCATAAAGATCCGTCACCAAAACCAGGCATGGCATGCGTTCCCTTTCCTCTTCCATATTTTCTCTGAATGAAGATGGTCACCACCCTTTTTAAATTGTAGAATGCCCCCGTATATTTAAAACTTACCTGGAAAACTCTAACAATTTTCAAAATAATTTCCCTTTTTTAATTATTTTTTTTTTGGAAAAAATGATTGATGACAGATGTCTGATGATTTGGAAATGTCAAGCTTCCTCAGAGGATACTAATATACTCCAAATTTCTTACAATATGGTCAAAATATCCCGTATCGTCTAACGTCTCATAATTCTTTCGTTAACATCCTCTTATAAAAATTACCGAATCTTTCCCACACTATTTGGAAGCAGGGTGGAGGATATCCTTTCATGAATAAAAAATTTAAAGGATTTTTGCACACTAGAAAACAACCCATGTCAACCCTATATCATCGTGTACGAATCAAGTGTAAAAATGCATGTCTAAATTAGTACAGTAATTAAGTTGTGCTCAGACTGTAGATTACGCAACAAGCCAAAACTTCAGAGCTGGCCGTTGTTTTCTACGTGACAATTGACATGATAAGAGTACTACCATCAAGTTAAGGGCAAGCATCTTACATTTTAGCGTAATCGGATTAAGGAAATGAAAAGGAGGTGGCTCCGTCATTTTCTCGTATCATGTCATATTGATATGATGAAGCATGACTGAGATTTAAAATGCTCTTTTGATCAGGGGTGGAAATTAGCAATGGAATAGACGTACCTAAAAATCGCACGGCTAAAATCCACGTGTTACACATTTCCGGCGTTAGCAAATCATGATTTAGCCTTGCTAAAAATTAGCCTCATGCCTCCCATCATATTTCTGCCATTAGTTATTTTCCTCTGCTTACAGATTTCATTTAAAAATTTAAACATTTATTGAAAGTCTTGAGGACAGACTAAGGTTAGGGATGGCTATTCCTTTAGATTGTTTTACTAAAGGAAATCTATCCCGGGCCTGGTCTATCCACAACAAAATCAACATAAAATCCAGCAGTGGCAACTAAGCATTAAAAATAATCCAACATTTTGGTGAAATCTGCGACATGACGATTTAGCCAGCAGGTCCAGATATCACTAAACAGTTTGGTTATTTCTTAACAACTCAAATGAAAATCTCTAAAATGGAATCCAAGAATCGTAAAGTTTTTCATCTTTTATCAAACGTATCTTTATTTATACCGAGTCGTATTATGACGTAACAATTATACCTTTTAATAAAAAGGTTTACTTTGTACAAACTCATAAATACATTTCTTTAAAGCCTACTATACAATAAAACGACACAATTACCACTAACTTTTATCTGTACAATCTGTACACAAAATGATTGCAATTGTTAACATATAAATACAATTAAAATCTTTGCATAACAAAAATAATTTCATACTAAGAGTTTAAAACCAGTTATTTTAGGACGAAGAAGAGACCGAGTCAGAAATAAAGTTAATTCAAAATTTAGCCATGAAATGTATTATAAATTTTGCAAATTTGTAAAATAAAAAACTGACGATCTGATTTTAAAAGTTTGTAATCGAAAAAGGAAAAGAAACAGTCTTTTCTCGGGTATTATTTACAAACATTAATATTGCAATTTCTCCTTTTCTAACATTCCATCTCACAATCATCTAACTTAATCCGCTTTAACATTTAATATATTTTTTGTGTGACGGAACAATACATTTTGGTTTCTCTATTTCTTCTCTAAATAATAGTTGACGAGAGTAAAATTGTTTTGTGAAGAGAGTGTCAGCTCTTTGTCGCTAATGTACTTCCTAATTAGGTACTTTTATATGTAAAAACTATCAAAACCTTTTTTCTAAAAAGTGGAAGGGAATTCTAAAATCTTTAAAATCGTAATCGTTTGACTCTTAAACACTTTACGAAAATACTTAGACGGTAGAGACACGAGGAAAGGAAAGAGAGAAATGAAAAATATCACATTTAACGGCATCATTTTAAAATCTATTTCTAGTTTATCTGTACCCTCTACATTCTTAGTGTAGAACAATTAGTTTTAGCTATATTTTTATCTAGTTTCGTTTTTAAAAGCATGTGTAAAAGTTGAAGACGTTTTGTAACAATAATAAAAATTGGAAATATTGGCACTCAACAATTTAAAATCGGGCTTAGCATAATTAATTTTTGATAAAAATCAACAATTTTTTAAGAACTTTGATGGATGGATTGTGGAACAAAAGAAGAGGTTCGGAACACAGACAGTGGTAAAAGAAGGGAATAAAAATATGAGTTTTTTCTCTATTTTAACCGGAAAGAAGTAGGAACTACTTCAATAAAAACTTGGCTCATTAGAAATAATTAGAATTAAAAAGAGTGCGTAATATTTGATAAAAAAGGGTAAAATTCGTACTTTGTTTAAGATTAAGTCTACTAGTTTTTAGAAGTACATTAAGATTTCTTCTTTTATTATTAAATAGATTTTGTCTAAATAAATTGAATCTATCATACGACACTCTCCTCCTCTAGATTTTTCGACAACTTTTTATTTTGGCCAGGGGGAGGTCCATTGGGTAGAGTTGGATGGGAGTTTTTAATCGATGATTGAACAGGATTGGCACTATTGGCACTAGAGAAGCTAGCATTTCCCACGGAGTTTGGGTGGCTACTCCGACCATGACTATATCCATACGGGCTGGGACTATCGTTGGAGACGAGTTGTTGACTAACTTGCTGGGCGCAGTTGCGCTTCTCTAGCCAAATGGCGTATTCCGCTTGGGCTAATAGTTTCTCGACGTGCTCCAACTGTTCTTTATGATTGAGTAATCGCTGAAGGCCAGCAGAGTGTGAGTTACTGTCGAGGGACTCAGTCCGAGATAAAATATGTTCGGTTTGGTTGAGAAGGTGCTCCACACATCCGACTATGGTATTGTTGGAGGTCGGCGTAGCGGCATACATTGGGGAGGTGGCTTGTCTCATAGCTGGAGATGGGATTGAAGGGTTGGTGGGACTTGTGGGGGTTCTATCATACAAAGGAGTACTTCCAGGAGTCCTGTGGGGCTGCTTTGGTATTGGAAGGATTGGGAGGCGTCGCATATCTTCGACTGAATTCCCCCTGTAATCCCTGCGACAAAATAGAATACCGATAATTAGTAATTAAAATTCAATTCAAGGCAATTCGAAGGAAATGGATGGGAGCGGAGAAAATCCTGGGATTTCTTTTGAGCTCAGTTTAAGTCTCCGCCAGTTTTTCATTCATTTCACTTTAGAAGGAAATGGTTTTTTAGGGAGATTAGGGGAGAGGAAGTGAAGTTTAATTATAAATTAGAATGTTTCTTCTCTCGGCTTCCTTCTCTCTGAACTAATTACCTGGCGTATACGGCTTCTGGAAGATCTCGCCCGTTTTTTGAATGGATATCTGAGACAATGCCGGAGTCCGGCGTGACATCATGACTCGACTCACTGGAACAGTAGGGAGGAGGGTTTCCCATCCCAGGTAAATGACTTTGCTGAGTGCCCAGCTGGAGGACAAAGTTTCTCCCTTGATTACTTCCTCCCACAGTTGGCGGGGCGGCAGCTGCTGTGTATCGTATTCGATCTATTGTCCGTGCAAGATCTGTCCTCCCCGTAATACTGTTGGCGTGAGTGTGATGCAAATTGTGGGGATGGAGGTTGAACGGAAGTTGGCCTGAAGCTGTGCTCCCTCCTCTACCAATCTGGCTCCCACTCAGATTCGGGATCGAGCCGATTTGCTCTATTGTATGGGCTAGTGGAGGACAAAGCGTATCTGCAAAGATAAAAAATGAATATATTGGCATGTTAGAAAATCCACCTTCCATTTTCTCTACATTCCTCCTTTCATTATTCTCCACATTCAGAACAAGTTTCTTTCCAAGAGTGAGCTTTCTCTCCTTACCAAATCTCAAGTGGGCTTAGCTCGGAAATTAAATCTCCTCTCTATGCAAATAAGGAGGGAAGGCTTACGTCTCAGAAAAGTTTAAATTCACAAAGAAACTCTCTCTTCTTTCTTGTCGATTTTGGGGAAAGCCATTCATACTAGAGAATGTCATTGTATTTCTTGGAATATAAACTTAAGCAACTATTATAGGCTCAAGCCCCTCATTATTATCTGCTGGAGGACAATTAGTCTCAACTTTTGGAGGAGAGTTAATTATACTAGAAAAATCTATAATGAACCCACATATATATATCCTGATTTCTCCAGTTGAAAAAATAAAATATTCTTTCCAATTATCTTACCAATAGTATGTGCCAGGTTGTTCGCTCTTGGTCTCGACGTATCGTAAATCGAGTCAATTGTTTTCGTCAAGTCTCTAGAAATCGAGTAGATGTAATCCCTCGGGGCGCTCAGGAGGACTCTATCCGAGCCACTATGATTTGATCCTGTTGACGAACCGGCATTCACAAAAGGGGCTATTTTGACGCTTTCCAAACTCGCATAGATATTACTCGTTTCTCTATCATCCTTCGGTCCACCTCCTGTGCATAACAAGGGGTTTTCATGCTGATGGCTTAGATTCACCTCGCGAGACTTTGCGGGAGTACCAAAAACGACTTTGGTGACGAGAAGACTGGCTGGAGCTGGTTCAGGAAGTTTAAGTCCTTGAGGGAAACCGTCTACCGGGGTGCCCGGAAGGGAATGCGAAGGGCCCCCTGTATTCCCCAGACGGAGAGGCAAACCCCTTCCGACACTGGAGCGGTATTCACCCATTCTTTCACCTAAGTCATTAAATATTCATGATTAGAATCTTCTTAGCCCTCTCACTTTCCCCTCTTTCAATAGAGGTGGAAAAAATTGAATTATCTTTTTCTTTCTACCTGGAAGAGCTCTCTCCCCAAAAGTCTTTCCTCGGAGGGACGAGCGGCTCTCAGTTGGCCCTAACATCATCACGTCCGCCCGTGCATTTGAACTGAAATGGAAGAGAATCGAGTTGAAATGTATGCGCATAAGTGTATGAGAAAATCTTGCTTTTTTCCTTAGCAAAAAATGAGGACATTGAAGATTCCCATTTCCATTTATTATTCCACCCATTTCCACTTCCTCCCTTTACGACTCTCGCCCATAATCTAATAGATACTCACCTGTACATAGGGATACACCGCTGCACAGCGGTATTCGAGGAGACCATCGTAGGGAAGATATCCGCATTGATTAATCCTACGTTGCTCTTATTTATTGGTACACGAGTTAACCTACTGCAAAAGAAAAGGAAAAGAAAAAGGTCAATAAAATTCGCAAAGTTAATTAAACAAGAGGAAAAGTAAGGGCATTACTTTCCCGTAAAAAAAGTTGCCAGTGCTAATAGCAAGGAGAATAGTATTTGGGTATTATTGGTTCGTAAAACTTACCTTATAAACCGGATGTCTGCAGAAGAAATAGTTACGAGAAGAAGTAAAATGACTATGGCAAACTCCAGCATCCTAGCACAGAGACTGAGGACCCAGCCTGTCCAAGTGGAGCTAGCTTCGCACTCGCCCCGACCCTGTAAACAATTTCATTCTTTAGTGACACTTTTTACGACTCGAATATCTTTCACACATCACTTCGTTTTATGATGAATGATAAGGAAAGAAAGTTTATCTTTGAGGAAGAGGAAACAGTCTACTTTGTTGCTTACCATCGCGACGGAAATAATTATCATAATGGCTAAGCACAGCGCGAGTAGAGAAGCGCCAAACATAGCTCTCGCCTGGAGACACCCCCACTTCACAACGTAGCCCCTTTTCTTTAGTGACAAATTGCCACTGCCGTTGGCAACTACGGCCGGCGTTCCCCCACCAGTGGAGAGAGTACTACTGCCATTAACGTTCAGGTTGGATAAGCCCGAAGGCCCATTGCCGTTCCCCCTCTCATTCGAAAGTCTTGAGTAGAAGGGTTTGAACTTGAGGAGATACGCGAGGGACATCAAAGCCAAAACGATGTGTCCAAAGATCCACGCCAGTTGAGATAACAAAGTGTGGTTCTGGGGCTGGAGTTGCGCTCCCAACGATAACGAGAGTGGGGGCCCAATTGCAAACGATGAGATGAGGATGATCATATACGTGGGTATTGTATAAGACCTGATAAAGGGGAAAGGGAACCGTGCGAGGTGAAGGGCGACGAGTATCGTGATGACAAACAAGGAGCTAGGAAGGGTCGACACAATCGGCAGCCAAGTTGGCCTCGAGTCGGGTGAGCAAAGCCAACCCGAGATGAGGATGAAAGCTCGCGAGGCGGAAGTTGTGAATAGTAATAGGAGGATTATCGAGAATGGGACGAAATCTGAAATAAATACAGAATGAATTAACTTGCATCCAACTTCTAATAATAATTATTCTAAGCACAGCTCATAAAGTGATTGGAGATTGTAAATGATTTATTCCCTTCAATTAGCAATTCCTCATTGGTCCCCAATTTTGAAAACAAGTTTCTATCTCATCTCTTTATAAACGGGGAAAGTATCAAGATCATAAATTTCCCTGTCATTATTCCCTTATGGGGTGTATCATCCGCATTTGGCCACTTCCTCTATTGAATTTTAACTACAAAGCCATTCCAGAACTTACCGCGAATGCTGAATTGGAGTGAGTAGAGAATGACAATGGCGAAGAGGAGGCAGAGCACACTCGTGATGGAGAAGAGGATCCCCATTAGCTTGCACTGGTGCTTCCAGGCTCCGCACAAAGCATTGCAAACGATGTACTTCGGACCTAGAAACGAGACCATTAAAGACAAAATACGACATTATAAAGGAAACAGGGAAAAATTATTAGAGTTTTTGGGGGAACGAGCTGCTGTGCATGTCCCTAGCATAAAAAATTTCAGAGTGAGCTTCTCCGTCTATTTATAAAGTCTCATCATCTTTTATAGCTTAATAGGTATGGGCTTTCGGGCCATGAAATTTTATATCGTTTCGCGTTCTGTTTACACTGTCGCTTTCGTTCCAGCACCTCGATCACCCAGGGTGCCCCTGATAGGACCATCAGGGGTCCCAATATCGGCACAAAAAGCTCAATTTATTATGGCCCGTGAATGGAGACTTGGTTAAACGGGACAATTAACGTTTTACGTTTACAGCGTCGTAAATATCCGCCACCGGAAACTAATTATATTAAATTGGGAATTGGAAATTTTTTATAATCGAGTTACGAGAGTTGGCCATACCGTTCTCGTCTCTAGCGTCCAGCGACTCCTGAGCCCCGTGGCCTACGCTCTCCTTCCATATCCCCCTTTTCCCTTGGGAATCGGTAGGGTTGCCGATGTGGCTCCTAGCCGAGTCCTCCGAGATGGGCTCTTCTTCATCATAGAAGTAGGGGCTGCCATGGTCTCGGCTTGGGTCCAAATGGTTACTACCAATGCCAGAAGTGGCTGGGTAACGGTCATGACTCCCACCTCCATTCTCTCTTTCTGGTTCCTCATTGAAGCTCGTGGGAGCGGGATTACCCTGGCTAGTTGCGGAGAATAGATTACCGTTATTGTTACTACTACTGCTCCCACTTGGCTCTGAGTTGTCGTCGAGGATTGTACTCCTCGAGGTGGCAAGGTTACTGGGATTGGGAAGGGTGTGTTTTGGAATGGCGATGTTGTTCGTAAGTTGGTCCATATTATACATGGTTGATGAGCCCTTTGAGCTAACGGGGGAAGGGACGAAGATTGGATTCTTCGGGTTGAAGACAGCACCATGACTGTTGCCATTTAGGCCAGAGCCTACATGGAGGGGACCCCCTGATGTGGGGTTGGATGGCAAGTTATCGCCGGAACTTGACTGCTGTTGGGTGTTTGGGTGAACGGGATAGTTTCGGTTCACATCTGTGTAGTTTACGTCTGGGATTATATCTGAAACAAGTAATTTATTATATAGTTCAACCATAACACAAGCGAATTCGCTAAGAAGCTCTGAATACATGCGATGTTTTTGGGAATTAGGGAGTGCAAAGTGTCACTCAAATTGTCATCAACAAACTCACCATGTAGATCAGGGAGTGCAGGCTCCCACTGCGGGATCCGTCCCGAGCTACCCGCCAGAATCCTAGTGACAGCGGGATTCGACAGGATGGGATTGAAGTCGAAAGCTTCACCAGGCGCTGCCGGCGTGATCCCCAATAGGGGATGTGCATCCGACTCCCCAATATCTCCTGAGGATGATGGCTGCCCTCCAGCCCCATTTCCTTTGAACTGTTTCGACTGCTCTTTTCCACCCTCATCATTCCCCGTCTTGTCATCAGCCTTCCCTCGATTTCGATTTTTATCCACGGATGAAACCTGCTCGTTCCTCTGTGGAGCTAGGGATGGCTGCCTCTTATCCTTTGGAAATGGAAGGGACGTTGGAAACTGTCTAGGTGGAGGTTGGGTTGACAAATGGGGCGGATTTAGGATGAGTGGTGGTGGTGGCGGACGACGACCGAAGGCTTCTCCGCCTCGTGACATTCGCAGAAATCCTTCATCTAAAAAAATACAATAGAAATCGTATCACAATCACATCCTCTTCGACACCTCGCATTTCTCATTCTACATAGCTTAAGTCCCTCTTTACATGAAATATTGACAAGTGTCACCTTCCTCTTAGCTAGCTCCTTTACCAAACACATCTTTCAGCAAATAAATTTCCTCCCAAAACAAATTGCCTATTCTTGACGAGACAAGCCCAATTCAATCCCGATCACAATTCGATAATATCCCAATTTTCAACCCTTTTCAACTCTCGGATGAAGCCATTTAAATAAAAAATTATCAGCGTATCATCCCATTCAACAACTCCAATCTCCACTTTCTCCCAAATAATATTCCAATAATCACATTGTAAATATTGGGGGAATTGCAGACATAAAAATATCACTTTTCTCTTTCCCTCTTTCACCCATCCAACCTCTTTCCCATAAAGAGTCTCTTCTTCATCATAGCCATAATCATTTGGACAAGATTGTTTTGGCATTCCTCCCTACGACCTTTATAGACTTGGTCTAAATGGCACTACCTTGTCATTACGCTTTGTCATTACCATAAAATAATAAAAGTTCGTTGGACTTTCTCTCTCTCCCTCTCTCACCTTTTAAAAGGAGTGAAAGCCTCTTTAGAAAACACAACAAAACTTAAACACTTTTTTCCCTCTAGTGAAACTCTAATCACTTTTCGGTGTGGAGAAAATGTCACCAGCAACTTTCTCTCGAGGGGAAGTTGGAAGACTTTCATTCCGTAATAAAACTGTCTTTCCAGTATCCGCACATCAATAAACCTGTACCAGAGGATTTATTATGGGATGGTTCTCTCTCTCTCTCTTTTCAAGAAGAAGAAAATGTAAATTGCAAAAGAGAGAAAGAGTATCACCATTTTTTTTCGGGAAATATTTACAACTGATCAAAGAGGGATGTCAGTCAAGGCGACAAAAGCACGTTAGTTACCCGAAGCATTAGAGGAAGGCTGGAAAAAAATTCATGTCATTCCAACCAACTTTCGAAATAAACTTTGTAAGGTGGAGAAAGAGTAGCTCATTGTGTAAAATAGTCGCGTTGTAAATTGTCTTAAAGCTCCCCTCCTACTTTAGGCTTGAATTTATTCCTAATCTATTTGGAAATACATGCTTTTCTCTTGTGACTACCTTTTCCGAGAATTGAATGAGTGATCCACAATTCTATACTCCCAACCACAGTCTCTCTCAAGATGGAATATTTTTCTACAAGAAACTTTCCCTTTCAAAAAGCTTTTGATATGGATGTAGAGAAAATGGAGAGAAAAATGGAAAAATGTTTGAGAAAATGGGATCATTTCGTGGCGCTATTGAACCAACAGTGTAGAATTTGTCTTGTCCTCTCACCCCCCAAATGATTTATCGATGGGAGACGATCAGATGCGACCTTTCAACGATTGCAATAACCCAATCCATAAACAAAGTTGGGGGAAATGCGAGTAAAAATAGTAATTTTCTATTAGCAATTTATTGTGTAGAATTAAAGTATTAGGATTATCCTCAAAAAGTGTAGAGGAATTGTAGAAAAAGTTTTCTTCTTCTTATTGAAGAGAAATGAAATATATAAAAATGATGGTCATTATTTTGCCAAAGCAACAAAAAAAGATTTTTTCCACTAACTTTCTATTTGTGTTTTTTAGACGTCAAGGATAGCTCATCCTAAAAAAAAGTTTTTCGGATCATCCCTCATCCTTTCTTTCTTGCTGACACAATAAAAGGGGAAAAGTTTTCTATTGGAAAATAATCCAAGAGAGAGAGAGAAAAGTCAGAAGATGGAAAACAAAATGGCTTAGCTCTTTTCTATCTCTACATTAGGTCATTTCTCCAACGAAATAAAAGGGGAATGAGAAATTCGCATATAAAATATTATTTTCTCTCTGAGCAAGAAAGTTCTACCTACAATGATTGCTCCAATTCCCTAGCCACAGAGGGAAAAGTAATGATTTTGAGTTGCTCTTCTTGAAGGGGAAAAATGACTATCTCTTGATCACAGGGTGAAAGTTGCCAATATTTCAAAAAATTGAATATAGAACTGGGAACGATTTCGGGAGAAATAAATGGAGCTGTGCATGCTTAGCAATTTTTTTTTGCATTGAGAAAAGCTATATCGCTGAAGGAAAAAAGGATTGAATACGTATTATGTGTAGGGTAAACATCCTTTTTTACTCTCTCACTTAACCCTCCCAAACAAGCTGGATTTAGTCAATTTTTTGCTTTCTTTAAAACGGATTCTCACTCTCTCTTTACAAAGACTTTGTAAAGGTAAGTCATTCAATTGTTTCCTGGTTTCTCATCACTTCCGCCAAGGAAACGCCTGAATACCCAGAATATTTTCTCTTTTGTCTACCTGTCTATTCCAATGTTTTTATAAGGTTTGGCTTTCTCCACCTTTTCCCCGCTAACCTTTTGGATCATCGGCTTGACTCGCTGATTTCTTCTCTGGCAATTTTTTTTTCCATTTTAAATCTAGCTCTGAGAGTGAAATGGATTGAGACGAGGATTATTATTACTTCTAGTATGAGAAGACGTCAAATCCGATTGAGTAATAATATTTGTATATCGTTTCCACGCAACTCGTGATCACTCCGAGTATAAAAAAAAGTAATATTCCAAGAATATCAGTGTAAACTTTGTGGGAGTCGATCAGCTTATTGCCAAGTATCTCATGCGGAATCGGGATTACATGAAACCTTTCATATACTTTTCATCTAGAGATTTTAATACTTTCTAAAGTAAATATCTTGTTTTAAAAACCTTTCTATTTCTGTCAATAAAACTTTTATCGGAATCAGTCAAACGATATTCTTTTTACTGCGAATCGTAATTGCAATTTCTACATGCAGATTTCCTCCCATTTTCTATTTAAGCTTATCAGTCACTTTTTTTTAACTAGATGGCTTTTCATACGAGAAAAATAATAAATTTCAGTTTCATTTCCTCTCTCTTCTCCGTTATGCACAGTCAACGATTCGAAAAATTGTTATGCTGACCCATTTTTCTCCCTAAGGGGTTGCTCCCTTGCCAAAATAACATATTTCCGAGGTATCTCTATCTCCGACCGTAATGCTTATCAAAAGTTCATTAAACAATAATGGCCATCCCATTTAGTAGAGCGGGGAATGCTCATAATCATTACTGATAGGGAATGAATACTGAAATGAAATTCTCGGGGAATGGCCCGTGTCCAAGTCGTTTCTCAAGTTTAAAATGGACAATCTCATATTGCGCAGAAGATAACGCCAACCATCAAGAAAATCAGATTTAAAAGTTATATTGAAAAACGGAATTTACTATTTAAATAGTATTTCGTCAAATGATTTCTTGGAAGCTTAATCTATACACGAGTACGAAATATTTCATATTGAAAAGTAAACCAAGTGGTGTTAAATCCCCCAACTCTCTGCTTATTTACTTTTACCCACTTTGAAATTTAAGTTTCCGTTTTATTATTAATTCAAAAGTATTTTGGGACTTGCCACCACAGAAATATGGAGCGGACACAATTCCAAGCCGGAAGTGAAAAGACCTTCCGCTCCATCATGCACTAAACATCTAACTTAATTTATTCTATAAACTCTCTTTTTACATATGCAATTTAAAGAGTCCCATTCGAGAAAAAAATTGGCAGTTCCATAAACATCCTAGGATGAATAGGGATGCATATGATGAGCCATCTGAGATGATAATGATGGTGATCATGCTCATCCCATTATATTTATTTTTCCCATACACTTCAGCCACGAACAAAAGGAGAAGTGGATATGAACTGGGAATGATGTCGGCCGATAACAACAATACAACGATAAAAGATTGGGGGAAAGGAAACGTACAATTTTTCATGGTTACTCGTACATGGCACGTGTACACCATCCATTTTTATATGCTGCCCATCCAAACAAAATTTGTGATAAGGCTGAATGGTATAGTGAAAAATAGAAGCCGGTCGACGAAGCATATGAATGGGGTGCTTTTTACCCGAATAAAAATGCGTTTCCGATCCACATTACGTAAGATAAATCTCCTTTTATATACTGAGATTGGGTATGAGAGCGGCCATATTTTTGGTGCGTGTCTGTCATATTTTTCTGTCTGGCTTTTCTGCGGACTCGCTTACAAAACCATGTTTCATTTTGCTCTATGAAAAAGTAGGAATGGTTTTGTTATCTGATGCTTTTGATAATGTGGAATAATTGGAGCTTGCATCTGCACCCATTTTGGTATACATGGCAATGCAAATGATTCTTTTTCCTTATCAACTCTCATCTTGTTCTCCGTTCAAGCTTTGCAAATTCCATTTTTCCAATTCATTAAGTTTGTCACCCGGCCACTTGTCCTACTATTAGGATGAGTGCCGCTATTCCGCTATAGCAAACAGAACATGTAAGCTTGACACTCTCCCCAACATCCTCCGATAAAGTCAGTAATGATGACGTCCTCGAAGTTACAGAGGGCTCGTTCCCTGAAAGAGAAATGGCTTTGGGGTGACACTCGATTCGGGGAGGACAAAGCGGTAGAAAAAAAATCCTTTCTTTTTTCACTTGAATTCACGAACTAAGCAGAAAAATATTTAAGGACAAGAGCTCGTATATATTCATTCTTTTCCCTTTTCTCTCTCTCTTGAAAAGGCACACACGAAGGATAACTATTTGCAGGAGAAAACACATTCATTTCCCCCAGAAAGAAGTTTATGAGATGGGGAAACTTTTAACTCGAGCGTTCTCCATTTATTTACGCTTGTTTGTCTATTTGACAGTTGGGAAAGAAAGGAAAACACGAGCTTTTGCTCGCTCACAAGAGTTCTATAGTATTTATAGCTTGAACCGCTCAGATCATATCACTCCGCACAACTTTTCCTATTTGTCCTTGTCCAGCGAGACAATCGTAGACACACGGCGAAAGAGAAATAAACATATTCATTTTTACACTGCTAAGCCAAGCCAAGCCCAACCAGTATTAGCTGAGAAGATGGGATGATGAGGAGCGGATTGTCACACAATTCTATCGGAAAAACATGACTCCCGCTTTCTTACTTACACATTCCGCTCCCAAAAATTTATAGATTTTCTCTGAAATATTCGGGCTATAAGTTATCTCGGAGAATCATCATCTTCAACATTTCTTCTTGGCTTCTTCCCATCCCATCTCGAGTCTATTGAAAGAGTGTGTAATGATAACTCTATCAAAAAATGGGATAAGTCAGATCCTCATTCTCTCGAAATATATTTGGCGCTCAGTGATCGTGAAGTGGAGACAACCTTTTGGCGTATAACATGACCGGACTTGGAGGAAAGGCCGACCTTGCTCTGTACTCCGGACGAACATCGTGTTCCTTTCTCTATGTGAAAGGGCGCACATGCTTCGAGAGAGGACGCAGATGGGTCGTTCATTCCAAAAAGGGCTACAGATGCTCTCAATAAACAACAACAATGGGAGTCGGCAACTGGAACAAGAAGGGAGTAAGAGAGAGTTTGGGGCTCAGGGAATTTTCAAGGGAGATGCTATAACCATTCATCAGACATGGATCAAAGAGCGGGAGAATTGGAGTAGTGTTGTACCCTGCTTATTCCCTTTTCGGTGCTGTCGGATAGCCTTAAAATTGTTTTCGGAGGGTAGCCCCGTCTCCGACAAAGGCACTGATAAATTCTACCCATACAGTTAACATTTACTGGGTCAAATCATCTCCCCAACGTTTTTATTTCTTGCTCCCAACATAAATCCAAAATATTTTTGTTTTCTCCAAATTCCATCCAAAATATTTCCTTCTTTTAAACATGAGGCGGTAGAAAAGTTAAGAAAATGATTAATCGAATTGCTTCCTTCAACTTTCCATTTGATTACAATCTCTTAATCTTTCCCTCTGCAACTGCACCATTCCAAGGTGATAATTTTAAGGTTGTATACAGCTGGAGACATCTTTTCAAGTTGCAACTTGAAAATTTACTACTTGGGCTAATGCCTCCTGTCAGACAATCAATTACAAGTCAGTAGAACTGAAGAGGAGGAGGAGAACGCTGTCCATGTCTCCTCGGAATTTATACGGAGACCGATGCTACGGGCAGACCCCAGCTTGGAGAAGTCAAGTGGCCTTAGCTCTCCCCAACCACGCTTCACCAACGATCTTTGAACTTGTGCTGTAGACCGTAAAAGATTAGTTTCCTTCTACTCTCCTGCAACTGACTGCCTCTCCACTCATTTCACTCTCTATTAAAATGCACTCCAAAATCAAACTCAAACATTCTCACCAAATACCTCACTTTACTCCCTTTCGATGAACTATTCCCTCCATTTTATCATCCCATCTTGAAAACATTCTATAAAGTGACCACTCACCAAAAATTTCTCTGCCACTGTTTACTTTTTTTTTATAAGATGGATAAAAGGATACACACAAGCACATTTATACCATTAAATTGCTAGAATAGGTCATTATTTTTTCTCCCTTCCCAACACTCCATTACAGTTGTCCCGGATATTTTATGGACTCTATTAGCCTATAATTTACAGGGTTAAAGTGGAGTGACATAGTTGAGTCGAGGTTATCTCCCAAAATTATTGCATTGTTCGCTTCTTCTCTTTCTTTCCCTCTTTACACAAGAGGAGAACCCAAAAAGAAATATTTTTTTCGCATTGTTCGCCCATACCATCATCAACAATGGCCTCACGAAACATTCCTTCGTGATCTCTTCAATACCAGGTTTGCCTAAAATTTATGGGATGATTATGCAACACAGTCGTGATCTACTATGATTGTTTAAAGATGTTTGAAATTGTTTGAGCAAAACATTATGATTTCCACATTTCCCAGCAAAAAAAATCTATAAAAATATCAAGAAAGAATTATTATGGGACGGCCGGATTCAGCTGTCAATGTCAACAATCTAAGGTCAAAATATTGCCCTTTGAGAGTACTAGAGGAAATGTTGTTGACTCTGCGACTCCCGAATTAAAAGCAGTTGGAGAGCCAAGGTTTGACAGAGTGTTCCCACTTCCTCCAAACTGCAGTGGTTGTAATTCAACCGGAGTATCTCTGAGCTTTGTGAGTAAGCAAGGATGAGAAAAATGGTGAAAATAAGTAGGATATTTGAGAAAGGAGAGCAGTTACTAGCAATCTCAGACCATTAACAGGACTCTCTTGGGTGCCATTCCTAAATTCCAAGCTGGAAGCAATTTTTTTCTTCTTCTCTACTATACTCATTTTTGGAAGTGTTAGGCTAGATAAAATCCGAAAACTTTTCATTGTTTCCTAAATTGTATGTCAAAAAGGGTAAAAAATCAAATGCTTTTGTAAAAAGAAAGAAACGATCTAGTCCATCATCTAAATTTAGCTCAAGGCTTGCAGATGCAACTCACCGTTGCACTTTCACATGACCAGTAAGCATATCCAAGGAATGGTCATGCACACACGCACATTTCCAACTTCCACAGCATCTCTCCACCATCATTTAATCATTGCCAGGATGTAGGAGTTTGTAAATTGTGGGATGGCTGGAAGCAGTCAACTTCTACTGATTAAACTCTTACACGTTCTCCTTCCCCACATATTTCGGTTTCCTCTTTGTCTTTTGGTTAGAAAGTTGGAAGAAGGAAAGGCCAACTCTATTTCCTTATTCACGTCTGGGCAAAATGTGACATTCCATTTCGCCAAAAGAATACAAATAATAAAGCTGATTTACATTTAGAGAAAATCAACGTGTTTTGTATAAGAGGAGAGTTTCCTCATCACCAAATATTATTATAGTGTACATTAAATATACATGATTTTTCCTCATGATCGCCCTCATCTTCTTTCCCACCACAGCCGTTAACTTCGTTTTAGCCAGTGCTGTGGAAAGTGATTACTGAGGGCCCCCAAAAAAACTTTGGGTAGAGGAGAAGTAGAATGAAGAAAGTAGTATAAACTTGTTCTTGGCACAGAGCCTCCCTCCTTTCCCCTCCAAGAGAGCCAGTTAGATCCAGACATCAGTCTCAATCTCCATCTCTCAAAATGATTCTCTTGTTGCAACATTAGCATTTATTCAATGAGGAAAATGAATCGTTCTTTCAGACTGGAGAAACTTATTTTTTTTAAGTTGAACTCTTCTCCAGGCTCTTCAGCTTTTGTCTCTGTTTTTTGTTGCTCTTGAGAGAGAGAGAACGCTACTGGGTTGTTGTGACCCAGCAGCTTCCAACTTGTCCAAACTTTTACGCTTAAAGTAATGATATGCATGGGTGAAAATAGGACGTGCGGGAGTTGGGATGAGTGAAGAGTCACTGTCAAAACAATGGTAGAGAGAAAATCAAATTTGGCACTTCCAACGACCCTTTAAGAGGATCCCACCCAAAAGACAAATAAACAGGGATAATTTCGCCCAGAAAATTGCCCACGGTACGGACAGCTTTAAGATATTAAAGAAACTGCTCCCCTTTTGCATCTCGACTTTTATTTAATGATTATGCGTATTCAGCCCGATTCCTATATTACTTGAGAGAGACAATTTCACTGCAACCTTAAAGGCTCAGATCAGTATGCTCGGGTGCAATTGGAATTGGCTCACAAACCCAATTTCCTTCATTATTACCGAAAAGCGAATAAGGTGAATCAATAGATTCCATTTAATATTCTCTAGAATTGGATCGTTACAATGGAGCTAGTACTTGGGCCCTTTTCCAATGGAATACAAATGGCTAATACCATTCTCATAACATTTCCAATAACATTTCTCCCGACCCACAGTGGCCACAGAGGAGTTGAGCATTTTAACACCCTCCTTTGTTCACGAATAACGAGGTCGTCCTCATAAAAATACTCTGGCCTATAATGAAGGTGACATCTTTTATTTAAAAACCTTACCTTTAAACAAATCCTCGACGTCCGCCACCGGAGGACTTGAATCAGCCGACCCCTCGACTCCACGCCATCCACTAAGGGATCCAAAACTCAGGGTTAAAAACACGATACACCATGTTGTTGGTGGAAAGACTCGTTTGGAATGATGATTGAATGGCCAATCCATTCCACGGAAGGTCCTAGTCAGTCTGTAAAAGAAAAATAGTTCATTACACACAATCATAACCTGTTCATTTCAATACTTGCTAGTAGCATCTCATTTCAATCTCTTTTTCTTGTCATCAACTAGAAAATTATTTGCATAAGCCACTTCCCCAACGGTTGGTCAGGAAGATCAAAGACTCCCCAGTACAATCAGTCAAAGCCGTTCCTCTCACAAGAGATGCTCAGCTTCAGCACAAACCTAATAAATTTTGATGATTAACAGCAGGAGAGAGAGACAATGGGGAGGGAAACGAGTCTCTGCAAAACAACAATTTTTTTTCTTCTCTCAATAATAAAAGCGAGATGGGGAAGAGATGTGAGGATAGAAGCGTAATAAAAGGTTGCCCTTGCTGTCGTAAAAGACCAAGACTTTGCTCAAGGTAATAATGATAGTGGATGGTGTGCTTGCACACGAACTTTGTAATATGATACTTGACAATAAAAACTCTTGTCCTTTCCATAACCTACAGGCTAGCATCTTGAAAGTCTTATCTGAAATCGGAAATTCTAAAGACTTCAACAAATTACGGACTCATCAACCATTTAAATCTATATTGTTGGGTGAATGCTTCAAAACCCGTATATTTTTTTCTCTCTCTTTGGACACAGAAAACAAGTGTCGCTGACTTTGGATTTTGAATATTTATATGGTGGGGTAAATATTGACTAATTTTTAATTAAAGTTGACAAAAGTTGACAAAAGTTCATCAACTTTCTACCCCTCAAGAATCACTTTGATACTGTTGATTGTTCAGAGGGAAAAAGGCCATTGTTTAGCGTGACAGTTGGGAAGCTTCTTTCATCAACCTGATTACTCGTAAGGGTTCCGTCTCAAGAGGAAATTAGCATTTCAACCCTGCTATTTTCTCGTAGAGAAAGAATTCTGCCAAAATTTTCGTATCTCTTCAACTAAAAATGGAAATGAGGGAAGAGTTTTAGGGGGAGAGCTCATAAAAATTAATATGTGAATAGAGATTGAAAAAAGAGCCTGAAGGGGAGAGTTGCTGTTGCTCTTTCACTTTTCACATAAACTGTGAAGAGGACAAACCGCTGTGCAGAAAGTGACACAGGAGGAGGCTCTCCAAGAACTGAAAATTGGATGAAGTGAACAGCAAGGTTGAATGGAACTAGTCAATCTCACTTCTATTAGTGATGACAGCTACTCTTCATCTCAATATGTTACTTGGCTTATGAATTTTCTACGAGATCAACCGGCTCAGTAAACACGAAACGAGCTGTGGAAGGGGAGGGACAAAAGAAAATGAGTTTAATCAAACCTTCAAAATAGGAGATGATTAGTGTTCATTGTCCAATTTTACAAATTTCAGTGGCTTTCCACGAATGACAAAGGTTGAAGTGAGTTCATACTTTTGATTATTTATTTCCCTAAAATCTCGTCATTTCTCCCGTAAATTGTCGCGGTTGCCCCAATTACACTCGATTAAATAAATCATTACATAAAATGCAAAATTTCCTGCACAAATTACAATTCTGGTGCATAATCACCAAGCGGTTTCTTTACAATCAAGAGTAGAAATAAATTAGGCCAGTTAAGGAGAAAAAACGTTGGGAAATGTATAATTCCCTTTTATTTCCTTTCACAATTTCCATCTGGTCTTCTCCAAGCAGAACATCTCTAATCCCATTCTTAAAAACGGAAACAGGTTTGACAAAGGGGAAAGGAGAAACAAGAACTTGTCTGCTTCTGGGACATGTAAAATGTCACTATGAAAAGGAAGCCCTCCACACTAGAAGAAAGTGGCTGCTCCCGTGAATAATTAAAACCTGTGGGAGATGCAAATAGGGCAAGGGAGTTGTGTGAGCATCACAGGAAGAGAAAAAAAGATATACTTGTGCTTGTTATGCCAAATGAGCTTAGAGTTTCTCGAGCAACAGTCCAAAATCTGAAGTGAGATGGAAGAGAAAAAAAAAAGTTTCCTTACTTAAGAATTCCACACTTTCACTCATCCCATCTATATTTAAAGTTTTTCGTGGAAAAGAAAAAGAAAAGGTTTCAATTGTGCAGGAAAAATAGGGAAAAGGTAGGAATCCTTAAGCCCTTATTGTTTTCCTCGAGATACCTCCACCCCAAAAGCGTTTCCCTGTGTGAAAGCTCACTTTATGATAATTTTATGTGGCCCTTTACCTTTCTTTCTAGGATGCGAATATTTAATGGAAAATTCTATTGAATAAAGCTTCCAGCAAGGTTCATGACATGCTTTCCACGTGATTCTAACTTTTCCTACTTTCAACACAATGGCACAACTCTAATCACTATTTCCACGTAATAACGACTTTCAAAGCATTCAAGTAGAGAGAGAGAGAGAGAATCACTATATTAAAATCATTTTACTTTGTACTTGAAAGAAATATGAATAGATTCAAAAGGACGCAGTTGATTTCTAATTTTACACACAATTATTACCTGTTTCCACCTCTTAATTAAACTTTCTTCTTTAAGCCATCTAATATTCGAGTTTTATGAAAAGTTATTAAAGTTTTCACGTATTATGGAAGAGAGATCGGATGCACGTTCTATTTTTCAAATCGAAATCATTTCCGGACCTGTCACCACCTGTCATAGATGAGCTATTTATCATATATATAAGTATTTTAAGGGAAAGGAGAAAATAAGCTATCCCGTGACTGGAGCAGACGCGACATGTAAAAAGTGGTTAACGAGGTAGAAACATTTGAGCAAAGTTGAGCAATCCCCTTCCCATTTTCATATCTCCCGTGGCAATCCTCCAACTCTGCTGGTTGTGAGCGTGTCGCTCGACAATCTAGCCCCACTTCATAATTACTTTCATGGCAAACATCATCAAACAGAATAAACTATTTCCCAACAGTGTCGTTCTTTGTTTCATAATAAAGAGAGGTGAGCCTTTCCAACGACATCCCCTTTCATCCCGCTTGCAGTTTGGAGTTATTCAAGCGTTTCCAGAGAACAGAGTTTGCTTGTCAAAAACGCACTTTTGAATTAAAAACGTAACACCTTCCAAAGTTCCAGTCTTACTCGTGGAACTTGAGATGGGAAGGGTAACACGTGAAAACACCGAAAACAAATCTCCAGAGAAAGAATTGCAAAACATCTCATTTAAAATGATCACGAGATTGGCAAAATCAAAGATGGTCTGCGTTCAAATATTCACTCTTTTTTCAACTATACATGACAGCCCATCCATCCCTTATCTTTTCTTAATGAACCAAGTCGAGTATGAGGTCCGGAGCATGAAATGGTTTTGCGTAAGATGGAACTTCCTCCAAACTCCTTCCAAAGAACAAAGGAACCAAGTTCATTCTGAGTGTGTGTAGATATTATAAATTCAGAACAAAAGGATTCTCAAAGCAGCCCTGCTTCTTAACAAGTTAATGGCTAACCAGGCTCAAGATGATCAGAGGTTTCTCAAAAGAAAAGGCTTATAAAAAGCTGATCATTATAAAAGGAGTTTGCTTATGCTGATGTGTTGTATTTATTCTAAGAAACAAAAAGAAAGTCTCAAAGGAAGGGAAAATCCTTTTAGCAAAATCAATCCTCACACGTTGTCCTAATCACAAGGGGAAAGGAAATTGTGATACTTTTAAAGGAATTCTGTACTGCACTGCGGCTCTCTCTCTACTCCCAAAAGACGGACGCAAAAAAGGTAATAAAATTTTATGAGAGTGAACTCTCTCCTCAGCTAAATCACTCAAGCCTTTGTCAAAGGAATGAGATGAGGCGTTCAAGTATATTCGAGCGGAAATCCGGAACATGTTTTGTTTCCCTATTTTCAAACGGGGAGTTAAGCTGTTCAAAACAGGGACAGAGGTGACAAGCCCATTTAAAAAAAGAAAAATTCTGGCAGGTATTTAAAAATTTATCAGAGTGAAATGGTTCCCCTTTTTTGAATATCTCATGCATTATTCCCCCGATCTGGATCCAAGATCAATATTTCTTGGAACGGATAAGAATCGAAAGTGCCAAATTAACCTGAGGATTTGCACAATCTCCAGGTAATCCTAATAAGCAATTAGTTATCTTAAGCTTCCCTCATGTTTCGGGCTGGTTGCCAACTCCTACGGTGATTTGCCGTGGAATTTGCAAAACGTGAGAAAATGCGAGAAGCAACGAGAGCCGAATAAATCAGCAAATATTTATGTGAAAGAGTTTCATTCTTTAAGTATTAAAGTCACAATTTGATAAGCATTCCATGTCGTCTCCGAGTGGCTTAAATGCTCCTAACATATTTTTTTTATTTAAAAAAGTGTAAACAAATAGGGACCAAAAGAGTCATAAAAGATGGAAGAGGGAGAGGATAAAAAAGAGCTATATGATATTTCACTACATCAGCCAATTTCAGGGCGACCACCTTCCAAGACGACATCCTCATTTCACAATCTTTTCAAAAAACGAAAACTTGCAGTGTCTACACTACTGGATTAGATTTTTTATGCACTTCCATAATAATATTCCTTCCACAGCTCCAAACTCTCTGCCCAGTTTCGAGAGTAATGGAGTAATAGGAGAAGTAATGGGGATGTCGTAAAAACTCATAAACTCACACAATTTTCCCCATCTACCATCTTATCACTGGGTTTAGTCACTCAAAGAGCGTGACACATTTCTCCCCAGCAAAAGAAAGAGAGCTATGGATTCATGCCTTTTCTAAATATTACATTGCAGTCTCAAAAGCTAGGGGCTCTGGTGAGCCCTGGAAAAACTGTTTACTCCCACATATTCCATTTCTTCCTAGATGAATATTATATGAATTGAGAGAATGAAATGAAAGACTAGTGAAGGATCAACGTCAGCAAAAAAACGCGAATCATTTATTTACGAAATTACTAAAAGGACAAAAAAATCTCAAAGGAATACTCAAACCTCCGAAATTTTTTTCCAGAAAAAAAAAGAAAAAATATCACAAAAAGTAATGAAATGGTTGACCTCTTTCACTCACTCCTATTTACTAACAAAACTTTAATATTTCACTAGCCCATAATTAAATTATTTCTACAATCAATAAAACATTCGAGGGTGAATGCGACAAGCATTTGCATTCTAAAAACTTTTTCTAAAATTTATTTATCCTTTTAGGAAACGTAATAAATGTATTACATAAGTGATTAGTGAGTTGATCCGGAGTAGGAAGGCAACATTAAAAACTCTAAAACTACTTTTCCCTCACTTGATGGAGAAAAAACTTTGTTAATTCCACTTTAAGCTATCAGCTTCGGAGGAGAGAGGGAGAAAATATTTGAAAAAGGAATCCCTCATACATTAAAACTTCCTTTAGAGAATGAACTTGTAACACATTTTCTCTCTGTCAGCATCCCCATCATCTCGAATGGTAAGTATCACACAAACCTCTTCCACAAGGTAGTGTGGAGGTGGATCAGAGTGATTTTTTTCATTCCCTTTTCAACTTTTTACTTTCCTTTCTAAATTTTTAATGTTGAACAATTGGAGCATCTCAACTGGAATCTATCAGCTCATTTTACTCTAAACATTCTCTCTCAAGCTTCCATTGAAGAAATGCTTATCAAATACGCTTATTGAATTTTTTAAAGAATCCATTTGCGTTTTTTAGGGGTTGCGTGATTCCTTACTGATAAGTTTGGGAGGTCTTGGTTGTCCCTGTCATCACATTGCTGAGAATTAGACTCGTCAACAGTGAAGGAATGATAAGGTTGATAGCTATTGATATATAAAAATAGCTGGAGAGTTGGAGCGAGAAGCCCCAACATTATGTCCTTGTACTTGTTGTAAACTGATAGTGAAACGAGCACTGCTTATTTATGTGAGTCGTAATAATGTCGCTCTGCTCGCTCCCCACTTATTTATCGTTGGGACTGGAAGAGGTATAAAAAAACTCCTCATTTCCTCCACTTTAAGAGGATCACTTACAGGCTCAAGAATGTAATACTTGTTATCTAAATGTTTAAATTTTTCCTCTTACCAAACCCACACACATGATTCCAGTTGGGAGAGAGAGAGAGAGAGAAAGATATACACTTTAAATATTCTTTTTATTTCCTACCAAAAAAAAGTTGAATGTCAACCCTTTTATTTCATAATGACTAGTCCAATATGAAGCTCAATCGTAAAAAATGCATTTCCTTCAAAACTTTTTGAAGAGAGACTTGGAATTTTTAAATAAAAATTCAATTTTTTTTCCCTACCCTCATGTTTAGTGACAATCCAGCCTGTGCCCTTTTCATTGACGGTTTCATTCAGAAGCTAGACATTTTCGCTTTAAATTGCAAAGAGTGACAGAGTTTTACATGCTTTTCACATATTTTATACGCTCCTACCTAACTACTCACTTGCCACCCTGTTTGCTTCGGATTCCAGCGACATGTTTCTGGCATTACGGCTCTCCTGAGAGTATCTCGGAGACCTTAGCAATGTCGCTCAACAAGAATTTCCTTTCCGGGTGTTACCTAATGATTCACACAGGAATCCAATTCGTCATGATGACACTCATTGTCAATCAGTCAAGACTTGTATTACCAAACCTCCCTTTTACAAACCTTGAAATGGAAAAAAAACTATCAGACTTATCATTCGCAGATGTTGTCGCGTCCTCCGACTAAACAGAAACAAATGCATATTCATATTGAACCCGACATGGAAATTGGAATCCTCCCGTCTACAATTCCAATTAAACATTTGAATATTCATCAAGTTCACTTAATATATTATTCCCGATATCTTTCCAAACTATTTCATCCTTTTAATTCACAAATTTTTTTTCAAACACCTTTACAAACTCCCACTTTTTCCTCTCATACTTCCCCCGTCATTTGTGAGATTGACAAGTGAATCTAACATGATCAGTGCTGAGCTCGCACTTCATCTCCATTTTTCCCTCCGTGTGCCGCCCGTAATTACACTCATATTTAAAACTACCAAGTACTCATGCCAACATCAGGAATGGATTATGCTTCTCAAAAAAAATATTCTTTTCTTAGTTCTCCACAAAGCCCAAGAAGATGTTCGTCTTTGATCATGAAAAACAGCGTGACACACCACATCGCATACTAATTTACTATGCCTTTAACATAATCAAGTTTTATTCAGAATCTTCAACCCTTTCTCCTCTCCTCTCTCACACGAACACTCACTTTTTCCCATCATTTCACGCATGACTGCATATATTAAGTTGGGTAAAAATATACGCGTTAGTTTACCCATAAAATATAGATTTTATAATAACCATTTTCACTTCAGCCTTACACAACTGATATGTATGAAAAGCCGGTTTTCTTCTATATGATAACGCAGCTGCTACCTGTCCACAACATTCCAAACCTGATAGTCAAATGACACCGTACAATTCCAAGAGGTATAAATGAGATGCTTTTAAAAACTTACGAGTTTAACACATTTCCTATTATTTTATATGATTGGGGAGCAACTCTCTACTTATCTTTCAACAACTCCATATATATAATTCTCCATTTCTGAAATTGGCAAAAGCCACTATTCTTTTTTCACAAGTATCTTATCATTTATCTGGTTTATTTGGTGACAGGAAAAAATTGCCAACAACACATCACACACACAATTGAGATGCGAAAGTAAAAAAGCCATTTCATATGACAACTACGAGCTTTATCATCTTTTCATGTTTTGGCAGACGAAATGAAGGAATCAATGAGCTCTAATGATTTCCTCTTTTTACCAAGTCAATACTCTCAGCTTATCATAGAAGAGATGTCAATGTCATTCCATAATCTTTTTTCGCGATAAAAGGGGAAAGGATGACTCTACTTACCATGTATTTCCTGAAGAAATCCGCCTCACCAAAGGGAAAACTGAGTAAGGTCCTGTCTCATACTGGCCTTCTCACTACTCCCAATTAGAAATCCGAAAAAATAGCAGCTCACACGGTTCTCTCTGTAAAAAATATAAAATATATAAACTTATTATTTCCATTCGTATTCGTATACGAATCGATAAGCAATTTTCTTGAAGGGGGAACACATGTAGGAACAAGCTACCCAGTCGTGTCAGTACCCGTGACCAATTTTCATGAACCCTATTCCCCACGTCCTTGTCAGTTCTCCTGGATGTCGTCGTGTGCAACTAAGCAGGAGAGGGAATCATCATAAAATAATGAGATGAAACATGAAATGACTCTCTTGGAGCCTTAATATAGGCTATCCATAATGTACATGTTTCCCAAGACAGTCTCTCATGATCTAGATGATCACGGAAAAAAGGGGACGCATAAGATGGTAATCGTTATAGAAAGATGTTCCCCTATTATTATGTGTTTACTAGTAAAAAAACAGCCTCAACCTCTCTTCTTCAAAGACTGGCCAGGAAATAATGAGATTATTATTACTCTTATTAAAAAATAAGCTAAGACACAGAGTCACGTTCATCCTTTCAAATTAGATTGTTACGAGGGCTCATCCACTTCCTATATATTGGGTTGGATCATGTGAAAAATATTCTTCATATTTTCCATTTTCTACAAACAAGTTGGATCGAATCAGAAATGTGCTAAAATGCAATATTGATCAGTTGATATTACTGAGAGAGAAAATGCGCCGACGCATCACTTACAAAATAGAGTGAGATGATGGGAGCCTTCAAGCGGAATAATTTTTTTGCGAAGAGAAATAACCTAACGCATCTTGTTCCCATTATGACAAGAATGGGAAGAAAGAATATGAAAAGATCAGCATAATCCAATGACTGCTGAAGAGGACCAACTGCTCTCTGCTTCTTTCTAGTTTTTTTTTGAGACAAGCTCATTCTTTTTTCCTTCAGCTTAAAAGGTGCTAAATGAACGGAAACGAGGAAGGAATGGTTCTTTTCATGTGTCAAGTTACTTCACCTTCAACCATCAATAAATCAGGGGCCCATTATCTGAAAAATAGGTTTGGCTCTGTTGCGTGCACCAACGCATTCTTTGCTCTTGCATGTGAAACACTTTTGTCTTCAATATCTCAGCATCAGGTCAACAAGCTGGATTCTGAGCACTTATGACTTCACTTGCAGCTGGAAGTGAAGGGAGGTTTGTTCCCTGTCATAAAGGAAGACGAGCTTTGCTTCTTTACCGAATGACTCTCAAAGTCAAGAAATGACACTGCCGTTCCTCTCTTCAATGGTGTGGCTCAGATCATCTCTGAAAGGCACTCAAGCTCTCTTTGACACGATAGCTTTTCCATACGACAGTCTAGATTTTTTTTATCCTTTCCGATGTGTGGAGCAACCCATGTGTGTTTGGTGTCTTACGCAATAATTTTCTTAAGAATTCCTCACAACAAAAAAAAAAGGATTTTGAAAGGGAACCTGAGAGAGAGAGAAGTGGTTTTCCCTTCGAGAAGAATAAGAGGAGAGCCAAAGAGTGTAAACATTGTAGTGTGGTGGCAAGATTTTGTGAAAGGAAGTTGTTAAAATATGACAGGAAAAGGAGAGGGACTTGACCACAAAACCATTTGCTCTTGTTCACCCATCCCGTCATCTTCGTGGGTTTGTTCCATCACTTTTTTATGAAGATGAGATGAGACTTTGAGGACGGATACGGTCTTAACTTGAAAGAAGAGAAGTTGCATGTATGCACGCCAACTCCAATAAAATCATCGCTGTCTTCACCAGCCTAACGATAAATAAATACGTGGTCAAACTCAAAGTTGACGGAGCGTTACTTAATGCAAATAGAAATTCCTGTGATATGAACGATGGCAGACAACCCCTGGAAAAATATTGGGAGTTCTCTCCGTTTTCCTCCAGACTTGGCTCTGGAATATTCTCAACCTATTTTACGACGCTGATTTTATGTAAAGCTCTTTCATCATCAAACATTGTCCGTTTCATTGCATGCTTGTAAAAATATTATTTTTAGCATTTCACCCCCCGAAACAAATCATAAACTTGTTTGAAATTGCATTTCCTCTGCAGTCCTTGACTTACTTATTTAATTCCGCAACTTTTAAGCCTTAACTATTTCTTTCATTTTCAGCTTTAACCAAGGTGGGAAGCTGACAGGTCATTAATTCCTTTTTACTTTTTTTATTACCCGCTATACAAAATTCCAATTCATTTATTTATAGCGTCGCAGCTTGCCACCCCGCGATATCTACCCTGCCATATGCTAAACCTAATGATAAAGAGACCACCACGAGTATCCCAAGCATTCCACAACTGACACTGAATAGAGAGGCTCACCACATCCCCATCACCGTCACTATCACTCTCATCTCTATCCGGTTCTCCCAATTGGTATTACCATTACTATCCCATAATCATATATCTTCATCCCGATCATCACAAGCAGAGAGGGGAAAAAGATGGAGGAAAACTTATCATAATTATTGTTCAAGCATATTCATGAAAAAAAAGTTTCGAGCTAGACAAGAATGACTAATGATTATCCCTTACTAACCCACATTTCATAATATCGATTAGAGAGAGTGTAGCTAGTTCACAACCATTTTCCACTAACAATGAGGGCTGATGGTGAGAGATGGAAGCGTAATGATTAAATCCGATACTTCCTCTCCACCAGCTTTTCTCGAGTATTGGCACTGCTTAGGATTTCCTCCACTTTCCTCAAAAACTACGAGAGTTTCTTGAAGGAAATGTAATTCTTATTCATAACTTTTCTCACGATGTGATGACTACGACAAGAAAGATGATGAGGGAGAGAGAGGATGAATGCATTAGCTGTCAGCGGCAGAGAAAACTGAGAGGAGATCATCATTTTTTTTTACTCAAACAAACTTTTCTCTTCTCTCCTCTTCCACAAGATTACACGTCTTACTACCTCGTTTGAGTTCCAAACTCTGGAGATTTCCCCTTTGATTTCCATTTGAGAGGAAAGTAGGCGAATAGAAATGACAGTTGTTTGTGTGCGGGGATGAGCTCAACCGAAAAATCATTTTTTTCATGAAGCTCGAACACACATACAACTCATCTCTTTTCCAACTCATTTCGGAAATATTAGTTTTGAATTAATTCTGATTCCGCAGTTGAATCACGTATAGAGAGAGAGAGCTTGGAGAATTTCCTAAAAGGTATGAATACAATTAATCATTCCATTTAATTATGAACCATATGGTGGGAAATTAGAGGAAGTAATACCCGACGAGTGTCATTTTAATACTAAATAGTTATTACATTTTACCCCATGGGAAACAGAAAGTGTTGAATGGGCAAGATAAAAACAATAGCGATTGCTATAATCATTATCATGTACAAATCACCCGATTACAATTTTTACATTTCCATAATAACCACCGTTTTTCTTTTCAACCCTTTCTAGGGGGACATGACAAGTGACAAACTACCTTAACAAAAGGAATGGGAACGAAACAAATTGTTTTTTATATTTACCAGGAAGGGTGAAGAGCAAATATTCAGATTGCCTTTCTAACATATCCCAATAAATTTAATAATTATTAGGGTAATCTCCTCACCCATAAAAACATCGAAATCATGAAGCGAAAAAATGCTTTAAAATTTCAAAGCCTGACTCGAAGGCATTTGATTGGTGTTGTGTCGTTCCGTGCCATTGCCACATTTTCCATGATAAATGCAAAGAATAAGGGTAATATCTATGCCCATAACCATTTACAGTTTACATATGTCCCTGGGTCTGGCTGGGTGGCTCTATCTAATAAAAGAAGGTAAATATTATAATAAAATTGGGCTATAAAAAGTGTCTTTTTGGCCGCTTTCTCTCTCTGTTTACTCTGAGGATGATCATAGCAAAAAGAAAATCATTCTCATACATATTTTCTTCTTTCCACTAAAAGCTTTATAACGATTTCATGGTCCGTGAAGGAAACTGGGAAATGTGTAACTCCTTTTGCCTAACGTGCATAAATTTCTCGAGAAAAAAGCGGCCAGCTTAAGTGATCATGTTTACTACGCCATCTTGCCCCTTTTATCTAATGAATATATTATGATCTACGGGAAGAGTTGGCTTGCTGAAATGTGCTAAGGGAGAGAGTAGTAATGTCCCCAGAAACTTTTCCCATTCTCTTCCCAAAAACAGAGGGACAGTGGAGATTACACAAGTACTCCTTTTCTTTTACACTTCCTCCCAAGATTGCTTTCATTTCCGTTATTAAATGTACAATTTGCATTAGGATGCGGGTCGAGTATGAGACGAGCCAATTCTCTTCTTCAAGCTGCCCACCCAAACTCCAACTTGCACCCATTCTGCAGTGGAAAACAAGCAGTTATTCCACTGTCCAAATTGTTTCTCTATTCCCCAACCTATTTACCTTGTCAATGTAATGGAAACTGATGGAGAATAAAGGGGTGGGTGTGATATTAATAAATTTACATTAACCTCTTGTAACCCTCCATCCTCAACAAACTTTCCTAGTAAAAATCATAGGTCATTATTGTTCTACACAAAGTTGAAATGTAGAACACCAGTTCAATAAAGGAAATAAGCGATTTCATTACAACTCAAGTAATGCTTAACAAAAACTTTCAGTCTTCTAATGGGATAATGTCATAACAATTTTTACGGCTATATAACAACACCTGTAGGAAATTGTATTTTCTTCACATAAAAAATGTGAATGTCCACCTGTAAAAAGGTAATGATAAGCCCATTAATACAATATGGCTTGTAGGCACATGATATATTTCTTTTTCGCACTTTTTCACCTTCCTAACATAGCTACTGCTTCATTTTCGGGCAAAAACTCACCTTTTCATAGCCGCCATGTCAATAATGACATAAAAGTCTTACTAGCCTCATTCAAACCATTTCAGTACAGGTAAAAATATCCCAATTCCATTTTAAATCACTTGTTCATTTTTTTTAGAGCATAAGACATTACACAAATTCTAAATAAGTAGTTATAAAGAATGACCATTTCCCCGCTTTAAATCTCTCCTACCATTTATCTCCACCCTTGTGATAAATTCAACTTGTCACTATTTTTCGCAAACCCGTAATATCACTTTAGAGTGGTTTCACCTCATCCTTTACGAGATAATAGGTGGTGAATTCTGTAAAAAAAATCGTGTCCCTTCTGCTCTCAATCAGTTCATTTACTCACTACCCACATTTTTTTTCTTTTGAGCTACTATTTTTGTTTCGGACACGGAGGAGAGAATGGGAGCAATTTATAAAAAAACTGTTTCCAATTCTCTCTCTAAAAAAAATGTAGCGCAAGCATGACATCTTTTTTGCGAATTTCTCTCTTTCTTCAATACTGATTATGACTTTCATATTCTGTCTGAACAAGAGGAGCATGACTGATGATAATACTCGATCATATAGACTAAAGACAGCAAACTAACCACAGAACCAAGGCATGAGTCATAAATTACATTTATAGGCTTCAACATTATAAACTTTTCCCTACCATTTGTAATGGCTGAGCACGAACAAAAAATATTTCATCATTATCAACTTGGAGTATAAAAACTTCTTTTCATTCCCATTTATATTTAACTAGTGCCATAGTAGAAATTTATGCTATAATCATCATAGCAATTGTTATGAGAAAGAGTCATATTCTCAGCTCCTTCCAATGACACTGACACATTTACAATAAAAATATTCAGAATTGAAGAGAGAGAGAGAGAAAAAGAATCAAAACTGATATTAATGCCATTTAAGATGATGACGAGTTGGGACAGTAACGACCTAAAAACAATTCCTGGTTATTTGTGAGCACGAGAGAGAGGAGAAAACGTGGCTTAATCAGAAAACATCAGCGATCAATAGATAGATCATTTATGGGAGCAGTCATAAAATTCTTTCTCGGTAAATCAAACAAACTCTGTTTTAATAAAACTAATTTTTATTAAAGAAAAACTGTTTGTTTTTTAAGTAATAAAATTGTTTAAAATCTTCAATCTTGACTTTTCTATTGACCATCACTCAACAAAAAGCTGTGGTGATAAGACAAAATTAATTTAATAATGATATAAAACATTGAAGGAAACATTTTTTTAGATAAAAACGCGCATAATTTATATCTCATTTTGGATTTTGATATTTCCTCATAATCCCATCAGAATTTAATGAGGACTCATGTTTAAGATGGACCATCTTATTACTGCAAAATTTATTGGTTTTGATAACAGAAATTTTTTGATAAAAGCAAAAGAAGATTACGTTTTAATATTAAGTGAGCTAAAGCAAATGTTTACCGAGGTATTTGCGATTGAACACTTTTCGCAAAGATTATTGCAACCCTCTCATTGCCCAGATAATGGTGAGGTGTCCGCCACAAAACTTTATAATGAATGTGACACCAAGACGATAATCATGGTCTAATCATGTTCACGACGAGACTCAACAACTGATCATGATTTGACTCAAGTTGCCCATTCTCATGTCGCTTTTTGGTAGTCATCTCGTAATAATAATAATCATATCCGATAATAAATGGAGAGTCGTGTTGAGATAGGATCTCACGTGCGTCTATCTCCCTGCCAAAAAATGATGAGCTTCCTTTTCTCTCTCTCTCCGAACGGTCCTTTCATTCTTCTCGTCATTTTTTGTCCTCTTAAAAAAAGCTTAGAAAAAAATCTCTTTCTTCGTCTCATGATGATCAAGAGAGATAACGGGAAAATCAGGGTAACCACAGCGAGGATGCTGAGTAAAAAACATGTCGAGTCAAAGCAATTTTTTAAGAGAGTGGCTCTTTTTTTTAAAAGCAAAACTTTAAACCAACTCACAACAACACCAGTCAATTATCCTTTGAAATCTTTCCTCGTGGGTTTTGCCATTCACTCCGCTATCTCTTACACAGTTTGCTCATCAACACTGTCGTAAAATGGTAACCTGTATTTTAACAAAGTTGTACAAGATGGTCCTCTTCCTCTTTCGCGCTGTGAAAAATTGAAGGAGGAGAAGACAAGGTGGATCCTATTACTGATAGAGGTTCATCCAAACTTGTAAACAATCTATGTGGCTTATCATTGATAAATGTAAATAGTCTTGAAGGGTGATTGTGAAAGGAGAAAAAAAATATCGAACAAGTCGGTCGCATATCGTGAAGATGTCAACCAGTTTTTTCTCTTTCTCGGAGATAATTAACTAAGTGAATTTTATGCTTGTCAAAGGAATCCCTTCGAGAGTAATGGAAGCCGTAGCTAACTGGGTTGAGAGTTGAAGTTTTGAGAAGAGAAATATTTTTTCCCTGAGATGAAATACCTAACTACGCAAACTAAACAACTTGCAAAGAGAGAGACAACTCTACGCAATTTGTCCTCTCCGTTTGCAAGTTAACAAAACCGAAATATTTAATTCCAGTGATAATTTTAAGTAGGTAAGAAGCTTACAACTTTTCCCAACCCAACTGCTTCCCCAATTTAATCTTGGGAGTTTTACTTGGACTGTGAGTGCGGGAGACTTTCTTCAATTTTACTAGACCGACGACTACGGCCATCACCCTCGCTATTAATAAAATGTAAAAAGTTTTCATTTTTTATGCTTATTATAAAAGCCAAGAGAAGCTTTCTGTGTGTCCCTGCTTTGTTTCATCTACATTGTTCCATCTGCTACATGATAGTATTCTATGCAAATCTCACTCCCCAAAACTTGCCCACCATTCGCAAACTTTCTCCATCCTATTTCCATATGTGAGGAATATCTCAAGTTTAGAATAAATATTCTTACAAGTTGGCATAATAAGTCTGGAATGAGAGGAGGAGAAGAAGACAACCAGTTCTCCCTCATATATAGCTTGCCCATTACGACTCTCTTGTGGTTGGGGAGGAGGACAGAGTGATTCTGGCAATTTCTCTAAAAAAACACTCATCTTCCTCCCCATTTCGTTTAAACAGGGATACTTACGCTGAGGACGGGGAATGGTCTCAATTCGCCAATATCTTAAACTCCCATGCTCACTCAAATAATGATGATGAGGAGGATGGTGATGTGATGACCCAACCAAAAAATTTGATGGGCTTCTCATATCCAACCCTGCTTACAGATACGGAAACTGGTACGTATGAGCTCTCTCCTGGCTCACATTACTTTTATCTACCAAGTCCATGCGATGAGTAGAGGAGAGAAAAAAACTGAGTGGACTTTTTTTTAAAAAAAAACTTGAGACCTAACCAGTCCCACTTCTTCGAGAAACAGACCTCCCGAATAAGTATTCAGTGTCCCTTTGTGTCATCCAATTTAGCAATTTCCTTCCCTTCCTTTTCAACAAGCATCATTTCAAATTTACTTCACAAACCTCTCCACACAACCGTTGGATTAAGTTGCGTCAAATACAAGCTCAAACACAACTTTCTTCACTTTTCTTAATCAACCTGATGGCCCTCCTTTTTTGCTCTCAACGAGTTTAAATGAATTTCTATCTATCCTCACATACTACATAAGCCTCTCTCTGGACGACGGAAATTGCGAAAATTACTTTTATGTAAATTCGAGCAAAACTAACTTACATGACATATGTGACAATTGAGAAGCTTCTCCCCTAATTACTCCACCCAACATACGACATTTTGCAAAAACAAGAAGGAAATTGTCTAAATATTTGCAATGCCACCGACAATGTTAAGATTAAACCGCTACCACATAACATTTCTATTTCCTTCTGGCAAAATATAAAGGAGAATTACACTTGTCCCTTTTTCTTCCTCACCTCTTTCCAACTTTTGATTTACTTTGTATAAAAAATCTCTACCTCCTTTTCATCCCTGACGTGAATTGTGGGCTGGCACGCAAGGAACAAGTGACAAGATGACCAAACACCAACCGCGCTTCATAATAGTAGCGACTTTAGATTACAAAGTAGAGCTTAAAAGGAATGTCGAAATGAAGTATCATGTCTATCCCGAGGCTATATTAAAGTCCTACTTTGTGACATAGTTTTTGCATGCTCCTACCTCTCAGTTTTTCTCCGCCATCTCCTCTCTCTCTTTTTAAAAACGGATATTAAACAGGGCCACTACGTGCACGGGTTCCACCCAACAGTTCTCACTTTGGAATTTATTATGCTCACCAGCTTCTTTTTTTTCGCTTAGAGCTCTCCGTTTTTTTTCACACACCATAAAAAGATTTTCACCCGTTATGGGACTCTGGTTGAAACACGCTTATCCACACACACATACATCCATTTCAATTCAAGCTGATTGTTATTCAGCGCCTTTAAGTTGACAAGTTGGATTGGTCATGTGGGAAGTGTTTAAGGTTGAAGGGTCATGGCGGTGGGTCACTGCCAGTAATCTGGGGATTTTTACAATTCACTTTGCCCAAGGCTATGACCAAGCAGCTTCTAGACCTTGACTAAACTTTTTGCTCTGGATGTGAATGGCAATTGTAACAATACGAGCAAAACAGTCCGAGAATAAAGCAGAGAAAGATCATTTGTAAAGAGAAGGAAGTCGTCTCCACTTGTTTCCTTTTCTACAATAGCTTTAACAATAAATAGGAGCACAAAGCGAACCAAGTTTGTAGAAAAGGTATTCTTCCTATTGCTCTTTTCACTCTTTCAATTGCTATGAGGTAGTAATCATAAATAAGGTAGATTTCTACAAACTTTGTCACATGCGCACTCTAAACCAATACCCGGATGAAAATTGTTTCTCTCAAATGTTCAAAGATTGAATTGGGTTTTTGCGGAGAGAGTAAATGAGATGGTTGAAGGGGAGCATGAAAACGTTCTGTAAAATCCCTTTGAGTTCTAAAAGCTCTGCACTTGACAAAGACATGAAGAGAAAGTCTCAATCACTCCAGACCCACAATCCCAATTAAAAGGTTTTAAATAGAAACTATTTTAATTCCAAGTGAAAAAGAGAGAATAAAATGATATTTTTTAAAAACAATTTTCTACGCAAAAAAATATATTTTCCACCAGAGTGAGAATCCATGTTAGTGTAAAAACCTGAATGGAATAAAATCCCCGTGAATATATTGCATTAATACGGGTTTCGCATAGAACTCCTCCTATTTCTGTGAGAAACGTCTCCATTTCTCTTCCGCGACTTCATGTTTAATGTATGCAGCTATATAGAAGATATACTTTTCCTCTTAATATTTCTTTGGAATGCATAAAGCAAAAGCTGGCAGGCAACGAAACACCTCTTTTCTCTCCGCTGAAGCTGAAAATTATGAGACAGTTGGTAAAAAGGGAGCGTAAATCCCTTGACCAGTGAAACGAGCAGTCATGTACAAAAGAGCTTTCTTCACGGAGAAGAAAAAAAGCACTTCACCCACCAAAGAAAAAGGGTCAATCCGACACCCACGACAGTCCAGATATGCAGGAGGCGATACTATTCAAAAGATTGTTCGACTGTCCGCACGCCATCATTTAGTATGCGAGTGGACTTGAGACGATAACAAGAGAATACATCCTCTGTGGAAATCGATTATTACGATTATATCGACCAAATTCATTTTCTTTCTCAGAGAAATGGGAAGCTTTCTATCCTCGGTCAAAATGGCATAAATATGGGAATTGGGTTGGGTCTCACCACCACAACCTCCATTTCAATTTATACTTGAACAATTTGCTGAGACCGTTTACTTTCTTGAATTTCAAATCACCAACTACATTCTCCATTTCCCCTTTGGGAAAAACTCAAATCCCAACAAAATTAAGTGGACCCTTTCCCAGGTAAACATTCCGCGAGAGCTTTTTATTTGAAAGTGGTTATTTTAAAGTTTGGACAATAGCTAAGGAGAGAAGAAAAAGTTGTGGAGCATATCCCATTTTATTCATATTATGCGCTTCTGCTCAAAATATATATAAAAGAAAGTTTAGCAAAACTTTTCACTTGGGCAGCAGTTGGCCAAATATCAGTTGCACTCGGGAGAGCGTATCGACTCTGAAAATCTCTACTAGAATTAAACTGCATAGGAAATTCCTGCAAGTAACTGACAACCTTACTGATTTTTATTTTTCATAACCACCTTCTCTCTATACGAATCTAAACCACACGGGAAAAAAACTCTGGATTCTTCCCACCGGAAAATTCCCTTTACCTAATTTCTCTCTCTCCGATTTCATAAAACATCATTATATAAACTTGCTCAATCCCTAATTGGACTCGATTTTATTGTTTTCTCGGTACGTTTATTGTTTATAAAATAATTTTCATGCATCCAACCTTCCCTAGAAGGATAATTACGAAATACTCACAATTTCCCTCCCACATCGCTCCACCAGAGTCAAATCAATTCCACTCCAGAGAGCAGAGCAGAGAACAACGAGGAGCCACCAATATCAAAATAAATATGCAGTGTTTCTCCCTTTCTCTCTCCAACCACAAGAGTAGAACTAGTTTTCCACTGAGATTTTTCTCTCTCTCCCAAAGTATTTAGCAATCTTGGCTATTTACAGATGGGCAACATCTGCCAGCAATTTTTTCGCAACACATTCATTACCGAAATAGAGCAGAAGAGTAAACATACCTTCGCCAGTATAACCACAACTGTAGCTTTCCTAATTTGGCAATCCTTTCAGCATCAGTTGATCCACTCTTGTCTCATTCTGCCCAGCCTTTCCCCGACTTCAATTAAGCAACCAGGTTACAGGTAGACTCTGCGAAAAAAAAGTACAAATAGAGTGGGATTAGTTTCACAGTTGAAAAACTTATCGAGTTTCAAGCCCCGCACCAAACACACACACACTTCATGTCAAACGAGAAATTATCGTTTGCCATTACAACATTTTGCGTTGGTGTACTTAACATCATTCTACCATTTCATAAGGAATTGGAGAGAGAAAGAGAGAGAGAACGTTTCCCTTTCTGGATAAAACTTCTGGTATGTCAGCATAACGAAAAAAATCCCTAAACTTATCATCATTAAGAAGTGAGCAAAAATCCCAAACATGTGATAAGAACGCGTATAAAAATGTAGAAATATAATGTATGAGTTGAGCTCTCTAGCTCTTGTAGAAAAGTAATGGGAAACTAGTCAAAGTGCAAACAAGATGGTTCGTAACATGATAATAAATGAAAGTATATTTCCCATCCCCAGGAAGGAGATTTGGACAAGAGGAAAGATGAGAAATGATGTTGTTGGCAGTCCCCGTCTGGGAGACTTGTTCGGGAGATGAGAGGAGAAAAAATTATCAAAATAAATCTGCTTCTTCTTTTTCCCGGAAATCATTTCCTCGTTGGCTAAATGCAGTCAACATCGTCCTCGTGTAAGGCTTCAATATCGAGGATAAAAATGGGAAATATTAATGGGAATTGTTAACGATACAAATGCGTATGACAAAGCCTGATCCTAAATTCAGGCAGAGCTTCAGTGTGCAAACAAATGTAGCTAAATATTTGCCTACAATCTAAACAACTCATATAAATATGGGCACACTCAAAGACGGCACGCACAGCACACGGGCAATGAGATGATGGGCAATATATAAAATATTTTATTAAAACTTTTCCATTACTAGAATCGAGAAGGGGAGAATAAAGTGGACATCGTGTTCTTCGTTGGTGACGACCACACCATCAACATCCCCACCACCATGACAAACTGCTTAGAGCGGAGAGCATCGTAAAAGAATTTCTCGTAGGGGAGAGGCAAACAAGAGGGATGTAAAGTGTGATGAAACATCTCCGGCAACACCAAAACTCTACTACTTAACATGAGATTAAATTGGGTTTGTTATGAGGGAGAAGAAGGGGACGGAATTGGATGGCTACTTGGTAGAGAGCACTAACATTATTGCTCTGTCTACATCTCCTCTTTGACACGTCCAACTTTGTCACCAAAATCCAAAGTTGGGAGATGATGAGCGAGATGAAAATTTCCCCTTTCTTGAACGAGAACAGTCTTGAGAGAGAGAGCTGTAATGAAATGGGGAAGAAAAGCTTCCCTTGTTCTCCAATTTTCCATCCCCACTTATTACTTTCCTCGGAATGTAATGGCATTTAAAGTGGGGCCAGCTTCTACCAGAAACTTGTGGCTGATGAGATGACTTAGTTGGCTAGAGGGAAAATAACAAGGAAGCTCCTTCTTACGCACTCCACATATGTCTCCACCAATATATTACGTGCGTATGCTATTCCATCTTCCCCTCCTTTATTGTTCCGAAAGCTAAAGTTTTCCCCTCAAAACAGAGGAAATAAGGAATGGAAAGATTGAGTCGTTGAATACGACCGGGTTTTCATCACTCATTATGTGTCATCAACTCCCTATCATAACACTCTGATTTAGGATTACTCACAGCCATTTTTAGCAGTTGACCGCTCTCCCTTTCTCTTCCCGAATTGAAAAGTTATACGGAAGGGTCATTACTTTTTCTCGTAGCGCAATCAACGTCACACCAGTCCCCATACTTTTCCCAACTTCTGCCCTTACCCTGGGCTTCTAGTAAAAGTTATTAGAAAAATGTCGTATAAATAATGGCCACCGCTGGAATAGCTCTCGCAAGTATTGGGATTGGATAAAAAATGCAAATAAAACTCTGACAAAACTCTGAATGCAATTATTGCTCACCACCACCAACCACACAAAAATATTTTATTTATATACGACCATTCTAAGCCAACTTTCCACTTTGATAATATGCAAAAAAAATGTTAAAGTAATGAATACCAGGGGAGCAAATATTTCTCTTTCTCCCAAGTCATCTTTTCATTACAAGCTTGTACAAAACTAAGGGAAACGTCCAACATCTCCACACAAACAGATAATAACATTAACTCTTCCAACCATATCCTTATTCCTTCCTAATAACGAGATTAGGATGAGCAGATTTTTTTACGAGTAAAAAAACGTGAGATTTTTAGTGGAAAAAATCATACCATATGAGTAGAAGGACATTGCTAATAAAATCCCAACTTTGCTTTTTCCCGAGTTGAAATTGAGTAAAAAAAGAGTGTTTACTTGGTAGAGTATGAGAAGGCGCGGGTTTTTAGTGAAAGTGAACTTTTCTTATAGTGGGATCGTAGAGAAGTAAACATTGTGGAGTGTAATGATGCCACTTTTTTTCCTTCTGTGTTTTATGCAGTTGAAAGAGAGGAAGCCTTAAAAGTTCTCTGGCAAAAGCCCCGGCTCCAATGTGTTTGGAACAATAGTTGTGAGAACTATCTGTCTCAATAAAGAGCCCATCTACTCCTCCCCAAGATAGAAAGGTAGTTACCAGATGGGGGAGCTCTAGAAGAAGAAAATATTTTTGAGGAAACGTGTCCGACTCTTGCACAAACAAATAAGTCACAGATTTCAACTTTCTAAGAATAAAAATAATTCTTGAAAAAGAATTTTTTTAAGGCCAACTCTAATATTTCAAAAATTTCCGTATATCAACCACATCCCTCTTACCTTCTGTACTTTATGGATCTATTCATATATTTTACCTCCTTCATTTGTCTCAATAGCTTTTGGAAAGCTGAATAGCAAATGTAACTATTCTCAGGAAACTCTCGGAATAACTTTCTCCGGGGAGAAAATAGCAAGTAATAAAAGAGGAATGAGTTATTCTTCTCAACGATACTGTTACTGGCTCTAGTTTCAGAAACTCTACGTTTTTTCAGGGAGAAAGAGAGAAATGAAAAGAAAATAAGTTGAGGTGGAATTGAGCCTCTTTCTCAAACGCTTGATACTTATCTTCAAAAGCGGTAACTTCTCAATCCCGATATCCCTATTGAGAAAATAGCCAACTTAACCATTCCCCCTGATAGGGATCCTATTCAATCAGATTTTCATTTTCCTAAGTCAACAACCAACCTCTTAATTATTTCTTGTATTCTCCACAACGCCCAGTTTACCCGGTTAGTGTTTGCCAAGAATGAAATACTTTCTGAACCAAGTTGAAGGACAAAACTCTTCCAATGCCAAGTCTATACGCACTGAACTAACTTGCTCGAAAACTTTTCCATAGTCGTCAACACTTGATCAGCCATGACACCCAAGGAGAAAACTTCTAACCAGCAGAGTGCACAGACAAATCATTATACCAATTTTCAAAAGCTTCCCAATTCATTCCAAACAAGTCGTGTGGCTCAGTCAAACCTCATAATTCACTTGGATACTTGGGAACACATCTATGTTTGTCTTGTGGTCCTCTTAAAAACTGACTGAGATAGAGGCCCAGCTCCAGTATGGGGAGAAGGTGATCCTCATCATCTACCAAACTGTCTTTCCCACTTCCCTTACAACTTTCTAGCCTGTCCTCCCAAAGAAACTTTATGTTTTACTTGCTATTAAGAAGGAATACGTTACTAAAAACTTTTTTCTCCTCCTCCTTCCCCTTTTCTTCTAGGGAAAAAAACAGAACAGCTTGAACTTGCAAACTATATTTCTCCCAAGTAAATAGCAAGTGCATACCTTGTTTATAACCCGTTCATTTCTCTTTACTTGTTTGGGGAAAAAGTCATTGAAGAATTTGGCCGCTCTTGGTCTCCAGGGGGAAATAGACTTCTACTTTTAACATTTCACATAACCGCCTGCACTCGTTAATCACCTAAAAAGCATAGTTTATTTTTTACCCAAAAAAACATGTACCCCTTTTTTATTTGAATTAGTTCTCCACTCTTTAGCCAAAACTTAGCTTTTTCTCCTTTTATC
>JAHZMU010002956.1:0-14263 GCA_027743725.1 Rambutsinella grinnellia | reverse complement strand
CCATTCGCGGAATCCATACCAGATTACTCCACTATGGGCTGATCCGTTATATGTACCGGTAAGGTGCGACTGAAATAAAAGATAAAAAAAAAATTTCGGTTGAGAGGGCTTTAAAATTTTAAATCATTTTTAAGACATTTTATACTTCGTAACAATACTTACCTTAAGGTATACCACCAGCCCCCAGTATGAGTTATTGCACAGTTTTGGATGCGATAATCATTATCTCTGTCGATTGTTGTGAAACGCATTCCATTATGGTATCCAAGCGAGTCGCTTTGAAGCCAAATAATTGTACATATTACTTTTATAATAATTTAAAACAATGTATTTTTGAATTCACCTGCGGTTCCAGTATAATCAGATACAGTGAGTTTGTACAGCTCGTTTATATTTCCAACTTGGAAAGTGCTGTAAATAGCGTAGGTTGCGTTTCCTTCCCAGTCTTCCAGGTCAACCCGCAGCTTAACATTTCCTGCTTGAGTTAAAATGGAAATGGTATCAAGGCCAAGCCAAAAGCTGTCGTTGAAATCACCGAATCCTCTTGCATACTCAAGCCATGGTCTATTAAAGTCAACTTGTTCGGAAGCGTTCATCTCGACCTGTCTCATCAATACTGTCCAGCCCTACTCTTGGTCCAAATCACAGAAGACCTATAGAAAAAATAATCTCAAATTGTTTAACTGTAAAGATCTGCATTAAAATTTCTTACATTAATGCCTTCCCCATTTTGTTTTGTGGCATCTGGAAATATCTTATAAGTTCCACTTTTAGCAAATCCATTGATTTGAATTTCTCCACAATTGCGAGGGCGCCCTAGGTAAAAAATGAACGAATCATAAACTTTACTAAACCCTTAAAAGCAATTACAATATTTACTGTTTAGCTGGAAAATGGCATTTGGTCTTTCAGTATCAATCGCAATGGAACCGACGCTTAAAATAGCGGCGAAGAGAAACGCGTGGAGGATTTTCATCTTTTCAAAGAATTGCTTCCACTAAAATGTTTCCTTGGTTGGAGATGGAAAAAAGTGTGAAACAAATGTGTGAAGAATTCTGATTGCTTGATTTGCTTATTTATACTTTCATGAATTTGCACCAACACATTTCATGTTGTTGCTAATATCAATCATGACACTTGAAAATAAGCATTCTATTGGGCATTCTAGTTGGGCGGTTATTCCATTGTTGGGATATTTGATATTTAATTTAAAGTGCAATTAGTAAAATTGCTACGTATTTAATTTCCAAAACATTTAAATGCTTTTATTTTCCCTTCACTAACTATAAGCTCATGTAATACGATAGAAACACCAAATTCTTACTTATGCTTACAGATGAACTTATGAATATAAAGGAGTAATTCCTGGACATGAGTCATAAAAAATTCATATTTAATTTTCAATTTTTGCCGGACTAGAAATTACTTTAAAATAAGAACATGTTTTCATTACAACTTCAACTTGCAGATTGAGCCTGAAGTTGCCTGAGGTATTTTTTATTTTTCCATTGAAAAACTATTAAAGTTGACTTAACTTAAAACCATGCCTGAAGAAGAATTAGGTCCACTTCTCAACTTCCCCCTCACCTTACTCAAACAATCTTCGCAATCAACTTACAAAAATTATCCCGCACCTTTAAAATACTTCATTTCCCACAAAGATTCCGTTCCTTTAAAATGGGATTCCAACTCAAGACGAATCATTCCCTTTAATAATGGAAAAGCTTCAAGAATCATCGCATTTCTTCTCACCCTCTCATTCAGTTTGGCATGTCTCCTCTCCTACTTCCATTCTCAATCAATCCGGGGACGAACTACAAATCTCGCATTTATCTCAATGTGCATTTATGTTTCTACAGCGCAATACTTTTATTACGCTCATTCTATCCCATTTAGTCTTCTTTTAAATTGGATTCTTTCATTCTTCCCAAAAAATTTTGAAAATGCCAAAGTTTTAAATGTGCAAAATGTGCTATTTATTTGTAAATTTATTAAATTTATGCTACGTTTTGGTGCATTCTTTGGAATATCAGTTACATTACTTGCACCCACTTCATTTATTAATCCTTACTATTTTCTCAACCATTATATTCCAGTTGGGGCTGTGGTGTTGCTTTCTTCAATTCATTTAAGCACTTGTTGGATTTTTTTAATGCAAGTTTTCACATTCAGCTCAACTATCCAGCTTGTTCTTCTATTCTTTCTCCTTTCTTCCGGCGCTTCTCTTCTTGGAAAGCTATTTTTGAAAAAGAAAATCGAAAAGGGAGCAAAGCTTTATAAACAACTACAACTCATGACTGAATTGTTTAACATTTTGCAGAGATACAATTTAATTTTTATAACCCTTTTTATTGGAATTCCAATTCAAGTGATATGTTTATATTTAATTTTTAGAGTAAAGTTAAATGTAGGCTATCTCGGCTTCTTTCAGCTAAACATTGCATTTATGGGAGTAATGTGCGTTTGCGTTGGAATGATTTTTGGAGCCGCAAAAGTAAATGAGAATGCTAAGAAGGCAATCACAAATGCGGAGGTAATTGTTCTCCCGAGTATTCAAAGATATGAGAGGAAGTGGTTTAAGAAATGCTTGAAAGCATGTCCAGTTTTGGGGATTAGCTGTTTTCAGAGAATGGTACGGTTTGATAAGCTAACAGTTTTAAATTATGAGACGGCTGTGATTGATCAAACAATATCGTTGTTGCTAATATATCCATAAAATATAATAAAGACGTACAAAATGAAATTAGATATGGCATTAAAATTTGTAATATGATACGCAAAAATGAAACTGCTTGTTTTTCTTATGCAGCTGCATCCATTCATGCTCTCTTCGACGGTGGCGTGACATATTTTTACTACTTTCTAAGAACCCAAATGTTTATAGCTTTTATCCAAAACTCAATGACTCATTCTTCATTTTTCTACTTTGCATCTTAAATTCATTTCATTTACTATTCTCTCTTCTTGCCGTCAACTTGAGTATTTTAGGCTTGAAAAATGAAGTCAAATCTGCCTCGGCGTTCTGTATCCCTTACATCAGGGCCTGATTCTAATCAAGCCCGCCTCTCCCTTCTCGGGAAGGACTTGCCTTACGCAGACAACTCAGACAATTCCATCTATGAAGCCCCTCGTCTCCCAAACGAGAGCATTTTCGCTTATCACAACCTCAAAATCTACAACCCTCCTATTCCATCCACTCCGTTCCCGAATATATTCCAATTCATCTGGAATGTGATAACATCTAGTATTTATCTCCTCCTGTTCTTCCTCATTCTACCCGTTTTCCTCTTCCACTTTATAATCTTTGGGATATTTCGGCTCGCCATTAAATTCTTTTATAGCTCAAACATCTTCAGCCTCCTCCCAATCTCCCGTGTTTTTGCCTTCTCTTCCTCCCAAAACATTCTCTTTCTGGTCATCAAAGGGACTTGCGACCACCAACTAGTTCGGCGCTCAATCTTCAACGTTATCAACACCGGAAAGTTTTACAAGTTGAGGAAATGCTTGTCGACAAAAATGGGCTATTTGACCCTCGACTATTGCCGTCCCGGCGTCGACATCCGGAACCACATTAAGCTTTTTAGCAACGGAAATATTTCTGTGACAAAGACCCAAATTCTTTCCTATTTGGAGGAGACGTACGAAACAGTTTTTGAAATAGGTGGAGCCAAGCCCTGCCCCCAGTGGGAGGCTTTGATTGTGCCCACTTATTACGAAGAGGGGAGAATGGGCGATCACTACGCTATTATTTTTCGGTGTCATGGAGCAATTTTAGACTGGAATGGGATTAGAGAGTTATTCTCTTTCTATTTGGGTAAAACAAGAGGAGGGAATCATGAAGAGTTTTCGGTTCATTCTCCTCTAGATGGCCCGGAAGGTTTCCAAAAGCTTTGTGTCGAGTTGAAGGCGGCTTTTAAGCTTTTTTATAAAGGGCCAGTGAAGCTAATGAGAAAGATGTTTGAGAGAGATGGAAGCACAATGTTTGAAGAGCTGCAGAGAATAAACGGAGACGAAGTTAGTTTGGGGGCTTCGATAAAGATGAGGATGGAGACTTGGGAGGAAATTCAGATGCGGACGGGGACAGGGAACCTTTGCGGGGTTGGGAATTGTGCGAGGATTTCAGTAAGGAATTTGCTATTAGGACAAGAAATGGATTTGAAGGAGTACTGTGAGACTGTAAGGTTAACAGGAGGAGGTGTTGATAGCTATAAGGTGGGATATGGCAGGTTTAGGAGTTGTCATGAGAGACTTTACGCAACGAATTTCAAGGTTGGGAGGAACCGCTCTGGGTTAATGGCTGAAAGAAGGTTTAACAAAGTTTTTATTTGGATGGCATCCGTTTTTCCCGTGAAAGTTGCGGGGTGGCTAAATGGGATAATTTTGAAAGGAGATATAGCTCTTGAGATTTGGCAAGGACCGGAAGAGCCAATAGAGATGTGGGAAGGGGATAAGGTGAAAGAGGTGTATGGATGGAGTGGGGTTGGAGGAAAGGGGAATAAGGGTAAGTCATAAAAGGAGAGTATATGTTTAAAAGTTTATATTTATTATGTTTTTTAATAGATTTCAAGCTAACTGTGACCACCTACTGTGGAGAAGTCAGAGTTTGTGTTGTTGGAAGAATGGGCGAGCTCTCAAGCGGGATTAGTGGAGGGCAACAAGTTGCAAACGAATTTGGAGAAGAATATGAGCAGTTGGCTACTGCCGTTGCGGTTCATCCTAATCTAATTTATGAGGATGCAAAACCCTACGCTACCGAGACGGATGGAAGAATTGATTAATGATTTTAAACATTTAAAATATTTTATTCAAAAACCTTTAGCTTTAAACTAATAAAATATTAAATATCCACGTCAAGCAAACTTATTTTATTAAATACTAGGCATCAACTATCCAATTAACCTATTTAGTAAACAACAACCCTTCAATAATTCTACAAGCAATGAAATTTTCAAACACGAATGGACTCATCTTTTCAATAAAATTAATGCTGCCAAACCTCACCTTAATATTTTGCAAAGATTTTATCACTTTTCCAGCAACTTTTCTTTCCATCAGCCCATTTCTCCCGTTCTTCATCATCATCTCCTTCCTTTTGCTTTCCAAACACTTTCCTGAAGTATTATAAACCTCTCCACAATATCCAAAAATGAAAATAATTCCAACCACAGAATTGATTGCACACAACAAGAAATATGCCTTGATAATTACCATTCCATTACCCAAATTATCATCGACATTATTCCGGAATAAAAACAAAACCGAAAGTATTTCTACGCTAGCAACAAAAGCAAAAAAGACTACCAATAAATTTTTTAACATTTTGTTAAAAACTTCAGCAAAAATTTGGATTTCCATAAAAAACCTTGCATTTCTCTCAAGCTTCTTGAAACTCCAAATGGAATTTGTGAGCATAGTGCAGCCTAGAATAATAAAAGAATTTAAAAGCGTCCAGTAAGTAGTGAGGATTTTGCAAATCAGGATATTCCATAAAAATAGCCACAGTCTCCTTACAACCATTCCAATAAACGACTCGGAATAAAAACCTAACAGGAAATCCAAAAGGGTTATTGGGACACTTAATGGAAAATTGTGAAAGAAATTTATCTCACTTTTTGGGGAAATTGCCGTGCCTAAACTTAATACATAAACAGCTACGTAAACTATTGAAATTTTTATATATGTACAAACTGCGGTAGCGATCCGTGTCATTTTTGTCAAATTTTTGGAATGACGCTTTTCAAATTGCAGCAATTGGTTAATAAAGCCGCACATCAAATCAGGATAAAGATAGCATTTGAAAGCAAAATAATTCTAAATGATTGCTCCGAGACAAACGGGATACCGAATAATTGTCTTTATGGAAATTTTAAATGATTCGTGCAGCTTCCAAAATAAAATTGTTTTTAAATAAATCAATCCACATGATGCAAAGAATAAGGTTTGCAGGACTATTGAAATTAGCAGGATCCTTTGTCGATCCAAATGAAATTTTCTTTTAGAAGTATTCCAATGGAAAGGGCTGAATAGTAAGTTTCCCCAATGTTTTTCCAGAAACTTTTCGGTAATCATGATGCAAAAAAAGAAGGCTCACATATTGCAAGCAATTTGTTTTTTTTTAAACTCAAATAAACCCTGATCAGTCCCCGCTAGAGCCAAAGGGTTTCTAAAATGCATTAAATTATTTTGGGTTGTAAACTGGTGAAAGTGGCATAATATGGAATATGAAGTTGTTTTTGACGGTCAAAATTTGACCTTCTAAACAGGATAGAGGAAACTGGCAAACAAATCATTATTTTATTAGATTATTTAACTAGCATTAAATATTATTTGTTTTTATGCGATAATCCTATCAAAAATAGCGAATAAAAGGGTATTTTATGTTAAAATATTTTTAAGCTTTAGTTAAAATTCAATTTCTAGATTATGCAATTAAATTAATAAATTATCTTACCACACTCGTAATTTTAAACAAATTCTTGAAGTCTATTAACGTAAAGGTAGATTAATATTACATTTATTTACGCTCAAGGGTTGTACTATGTGTACAGTTAGCACAAAGTAATAAACAGGAAATGATTAACCTTATCAACCGCGTTACTGAACGAATCGAGACTTAAATCAACTGTCCTTGAGGCACACACGCTCTCTGCTTTGGAGGATGAGGAAGTACATTTGATTGCACAAGCGCTTCTCATCCTATCGCACCTTTTATTTTTATTTAGTAAAGATGATTAAAGTTGTGCACGTTTAATTTTTATTGCTTCAAAAGTAATTCGACATGGGCTCCGGAATAAATTGGATAAATTTTGTAAGCTTATTTTTTCTCGTACTACAGATTCAAAGTTTAAATGGTTTTTCGACAGACTATTATGTTGATGGGGCAACTTTTGATTTTATAGTTGGTAAGTAGATTGAACATTGCATTGCTTTTTATAACTTCTAAAGACTTTAAATTAAATTAAAGTGGGAGGAGGCACTGCAGGAAATGTAGTCGCTTCTCGTCTTGCCGAAAGTGGGCGACATTCAGTCCTCCTGATAGAAGCTGGAGGGTTACCAAATCCAATCCTGGATATTCCCGCATTTGGACCAGTAGCTTCAACTGATTTGTCCAATGTTAAAATTTATCCTATTGTGCCACAACGTCAAGCTTCACTCTCTACTAATGGCGTAAGCTAAAACATTTTTTAAAAAATGATTTGTTCTAAGAAATTATTTTAAATGTTTCCAGAATATGAATTTCACCCGTGGCCAAATGCTTGGCGGAAGTAGTGGAATAAATGCAATGGTATTGAACAGAGGCTCGCCTCACGATTATGACAATTGGGCCCGTCTTACTTCAGATGACAGTTGGAAATATGCGAATCTTTTGAAATATTTCAAGAAATATGAAACATATTCGGGCCCTTATCCGTCCGGTATTTAATAAATGAGTAGCATTTATCAGAGCATTTAATTACACAATTTATTCTTTTAGACCAACGCGGTTTTAACGGTCCAATAACTGTCGAAAGGCCCCGCTATGCTCCAGGGTTAGCTGAATGGCTTCAAGCTGGAGCCGAACTCGGCTTTCCAATTGCAGAACCAAATGGTCCCCAAATAATAAGTTTTACCGATAGCGACTTTACACACAAGTGGGGAAGGCGGGCAAGCTCTTACCATGCTTATATTGAGCCAATGTTAGAGTCCACCTCGCCTCTTATTTCATCAAGAAGAAATCTAAAAATCCTAATCAATTCAGAAGTTAAGCGCATATTGTTCAATGGTAACCGTGCAATTGGAGTCAAATTTACCTCAAACTCAGGCCATTTAGGAATTGCTCGAGCAAGAAAGGAAGTAATAATAAGTGCTGGAGTTGTTGACTCGGCAGTGCTTCTAATGAAGTCGGGAATAGGACCGAAGTCTGTCCTGGACAGCGCTCATGTTCCAGCCATAAAATACCTTCCGGTAGGAAAAAATCTACATGACCACGTGACTTCAACTTTGACAATAGTTTTTGGAAATAGATCTGCCGCATTCGACCTAAATGCCGAATTGACTCCCGCAGCATGGAAAATATTTAATGATTTTGGTGACGGGCCTTACGCTTCATATCAGGGCCAAAGTGGCCAAGCATTTCTAGGCTCACCAGCTTTATCACCATTCGAAAGAAATCTGGGCTGGCCCGACACCCAACTAATAAATATGAACAGTAATAGCGAAGGTGGTGTCTTAGGAGGTGGGGTAACCGTTACAGACTTGGAAGATTTGGAATTTCCTGTGAGATGGGCGACAATGGTTGGCCGTCCAAAGAGCAGGGGCCAAATAACTTTAAACCCGACTAATATTGATGGTCCGCCACTAATAGATTTTAGATATTTAACGCATCCGGATGACGTGAAAGTTTTAGTATTTGGTAAGCAAATATCTAATTTTAAACCAATCTCGTAAATTAAAATGCTGATTATGTATTTAGGAATCAAAACTAATCTAAAAGTATGCGAAGAAACATTAGCTTTTCAAGGAATTAAATGTCGGGTGCCGACGGACAGAGTTGCTCAATGTAGTCACCTGCCATTTAGGTCGGATTCCTATTGGGAGTGTTATGTAAGGCATATAACTGCATTTGGATATCATGCTGTGGGGACATGCAGAATGGGAAGGGTGGACGACCCAGAAGCTGTTGTTGATAGTCAATTAAGGTATGGCATAATATATTTATGAACCCTTCTAAGATTAACCTGCTATTTATGTTTCCATAGGTGAGAAGAAGAACTAATATAAAGCAGCTCTTGAGCTTCTTGCCATACTACTGCCAGGAAATAATATTACTAATGGCATTTGTTATCTTCATATTTGCTAAGAATTGCACTGTGTTTTTCAGACAACATTCTTGGAAGTTTAGCTTGACTCACAAACCCCCAAAAACGTACAAGTTTGCATAATAAAAGATTTGATCCTTCAACATTTAACAACTTTTATGCATTTCTGTTTCACTTGCTTGTGTCAACTTGTTTATCGCTGGTTGATAAACATCAAACACAAAAGTTTTGGAATTATAGGTATGATTATTTACTGAAGGTTGTCATAGCTGCTCAAATAGATTATATCACAAATTGCCCCAAAATCAATTCATATCCACTGAGATCTCCTGACGTTTTACAATGATTTCAGATGCATGAAATTTTTTTAAGAATGGTATATACAAAATTTTATAAAAAAGATTTATGCGTCGGTAATTATAAAATGCAATCAGTTTGCATCAGATGCCTTGAGTTTAAATAAATTAACACTGACTTTAATCAAGCAATTGAATCTATTTTTATTGTAGTCTTAGATAATTAGCAAATATGCATTATGCAGAAAATTGTAGCATTAAATGCTAATTTTTCCAAACACCAACTTCAGTAGAACGACGAACAGGAACACCGTGGTTTCTCCACTTGCTGGCATATTCTTCCATCTTCTCTTCCGTTGAGAATTCCAGCTCTTCATATTCAAATGCTGCATGCCCTCCTCTTTGAACCTCCCGTTTTAAAGTAACCTTAAAGCGTCGACTGCCTCTCTCCTCCCTTTGGTTTGTTAGCCACGTTTGTCGTTCTTCCCTTTGATTTGTTAACCACGTTTCCTCTTTTACCCGCTGAATGGCTAAGTTTATCTCTCCCATTTCCCGTTGTAATTCTCTGGTGTTTATCATTAGCTCCCGACAGATCTGCTGCTCGATGCGCTTCTTCTCAATAGAAGTACTGCAAATCAACTCTACCACGTTTCCAACTGTCGAGGAAGCTATCATTGCAGGGATCAGGGCTGCCATTTTTGGCTGAACGAATAAAAAATGTTTAAAAAATAAAAGGAATTTAAAAGTTATATTTTTACCTCAGCAAAAGTAACTTTAGGACCAAATATCTACACACGTTACTTGACTATGTGTTACTGTGAGGTGGGGCGGATATTCGTCAAAGTATTCAGCTAAAAATGGACCAAGATTATAATTTTGATTTAAAACTGGAGCAGTTTACTTATGAAAATGCAAATGTTGATTATCTCTCAGTTCCAAGAAAAGGTTAGATAAATAAATGCAAACGGGTTCAGGCGTTATGCTTGACCAGTTGTTCTGTTTACTCATTCAGTGGTTGAAATGCTTATCTATTTGTCGAAATAAATTTAGCGGTTGGTTAGGAATGATATCAACCAGAAACTATTTATTCTCTTTTTATTTAGAAATCAGATATTGAGCTACCTCGTCACTTTTGTCTTGCTTAGTTAAAATTTCAGTTGAAATGGAAGAAGCCAAAAAGAGCGGTTTATCCGCATCACAAGGATTAGTTTTCGGAACTGGAAGTTTTGTTTGTATTGGAGTTTGTATTTATTTTGGATATAAATTATATAAAATAAAACGCTCCTTGGGTATGTCTACGTTCAGCAACGTAACAAATAGATTGATTTAATTAAGACAATTTTCCTTTAGATGATTTGAATAAGAAAGAACCCAACGAGGTCTTCCAAGAAGAAATCATCAAAACCAAATATGCTGTACGGTGTAATCCATTGATGCATTTTGACCACGATTCGCAAAGTGATGCTTGGAATGAAATAAAAGCTGACACGGTAAAAGTTATTGTCAACGCTGCAGCTATCGACAATAATGGCTTTGAAGTATCAAGTTCAGAACAGCTTGAATTCGGGACTTTAGAGAAGGCCGAAGAATATGCAAGGAATAGGGGTAGAGATTTGAATGTGCGCAAAATAAAAATATTTCTTAATAATAAATTACATCATTTTAAAATTTAAAAAACTAAATGTTTATTTACGGCTTCAATAAAATTAAATAACATATTCCCTTTTGGATGGATTATAAATGCTTTTGTATTTGAAATAAAAGAGATTGAATTTATTCAAGTTACTTTATTTATCGCAAAATCTACAGGTGCAGTTAGCTGGGGCTAGACTGTCCGGGCTTAAATGAAATTGGTCAAAGCTTTCATTTCCTTGATCGCTGTAGCAGGACCACTTTAAAACTTTTCCGCCGCTACACAATGTGGCGCAGCCCTTCTCCCAGCCTTTTGTAAATTTCCAGGAATTCCAGTTCCCATCAAGGGGATGAACGTATACTCCCCATTCTGTTTCTTCAGAACAAGTTGTTTGCATTCCGCTTCCATAGCAAACCTTCATAGTAAGAGCTGAAGTAAGCCCCAAAATAACTGAAAGGCTGAAAAGCCACAAGAAAATAACGCGAAAGTTGGCCATGCTGGAACCGTTCTGTTGACTCCTGCAATTTAACTAAAATATGAAATATTAAAATCATCTCGTTTTATAGCTGAAAATTTGCTTTTTTATTGACCTCGATCAATTACAAGATATGGATTCAAATGAACTTAAAACTAGGATTGAATTAGGATTTAATCTCAAAGTTTTAATTTGCATTTTAGCTCGTTAAGTTATTATTATGGAAACAAACAACTTAAATGCAACCTTAAAATTTTACACTTGAGCAGTATCTGATAAGCTAAGATGCTTATCATCTTGCAACAACTCTTTTATGTCCATTTATTGTTGTTGGAAAATACGTATTTGAAGTAGAATCAGTTCCAAACAAAAATTTTACAAATGAATGGTTTTACATTTACTCCTAAGTTATTCATCAGCAAGCTTAAGGATGTGATAGAAATTTATGCTATTGAGCAAATATGAAATAAATATTAAATGATTATTTAAGTAAAGTGTTTAAAAGAATTTATTGTTTTACAATTTCAAATACAAAATGTCAAATTTTTAATAAAATTACAAATGATATATGAATTAAAGGAAATCCTTTTGAAGTAATTTTAATTTAGTCAGTTTCCGTGCAATTTGCGGGTTGAAATCCTGTTATAAATTTGTTAAATTTTGTATTGTGTCTTTCATCACTGTCACAACCCGACCATATAAGACTCCCATCATTACACATTGTTGCACAAGCCCTCTCAAAGTAAACGTTGAATACCCAGGAACGCCAGTATCCGTTTTGGGGATGAGTATAAACTCCCCAGCTTGTTTCATCTGAGCATGGCGGCTCCTTCCTACTCCCTTCACAAACCCTCATGTCGAAGGCTGTAGTAAACTTGAAAATAATGAAAAGGCTGATGAGCCCCAAAAAAACATTGCGAAAATTGGCCATAGTAAATGCTGAACCTATTTTGACGTCGAATCCTTAAATTCTACTAAATGTGAAACATTCAAACTGACTCATTTTATAGCGTATGATTTATTCAGCCACTGACCTTGATCCAAGAAATTTAAATGAACTTATGATTAAGATCGTATCAAAGCGTAAGTTTTAATACGCATTCCAATCCGTAACGTATGATTTGATGTTACTATTTAATTTTGTAAAATCCAAAGATTAAATTGAATCTTAAAATTTGATAAGCATTATCTGATTGGACCAGTTCAATCAGTTCCAAACAAATGTTTTACGCATGGATGCGCTTGCTCTTCACTACATAATATGTGTGGCTTACAATTATTGCTATTGAGCAAATGTGAAATAAATAGTAAATCGTCTGCTTCATTTTTAAAGGGGGTAATTTCATTCGCGTCCAATTTTCAAAGGTGGTTAGAGATTTCGTGTATAATTTTCAAAGGTGGTATGGAACATTTTTTCAAAAAAGGAGTTAAGAGTATCCAAAAATAGCGCGGAAAATTCTGTACAAGATGGCACTAAAATATTTATAGTTTTTAATGGGATTTTGCTTGAAAAAATTCGATGAACTTGGTGAATGTTAAATGCATTCTAACATGACCTTTGAGTTTGAAAGCGAATAAAATTCGCAAACAAAAGTATTTTTGGCTGATTTTGCGGTATAAATGTAGAAAATTTTGTTTTGAATAAGAGATGACATGCAATTTACTTAATATTACAACCAGTAATATAAAATTGGCGATCAAGTAAAATGTGTCACAACTGCTGGGGTTAGGACTACCGTTTGTTTTTTGGCTCTCCTGAAAAATTAACAAAAGTGATGTTACCCCTTTTGAAAATTCGTCGAAAATGATCTTACCACCTTTGAAAATTCGTCAAAAATGAAACTATCGCCTTTAAAAATGAAGCAGACGAAATTAGACTTGAGTAAAAAAAGTATTTACTTAAAATTTAGTATTACTTGTACATCTCTTACTGACTTCACTCCCTGGCTTTATTTACTTCGACCTGTCTAATGATGTTTTTTACCTCTGTGTCTTCTACGATACTTATGTCTACTTCCGGATTTTCCGTCACTCATCTCATCTTCTCCAGGGCCACCCCCTGGCCCACCATAAGGCCCTCCAGTGCCACCATCACCTTCCTCATCGCTGTTATAGTTGCTGACGCTTTGTGGTCTATCCTTACTCCTTCTTTTTCCCTAATTGAAAATTTCAAAAGATGAAAGAATTTGGTTAAGTTTAGATTTAAATAGCTTACGTCTGAAAGTGAAATTGAAATGGCAATTATTAAAATCCAAATAACAAGAGCCTTCATATTAAAATATATTCACTGGCTTTAAAAATGCCGTTGTAATTTAAAGCTTAAAAATAATTAAATCACAAATACAAGGAAGTTAGCGATAATAAAGCAAATAATAGATTGTGCGTGACGCAAAACTATTGTTCAATTTATATAGAAGCATAAATCCCATAAATTATATAAATTATTAGTTGATTGGTGAAAAGTTTACAAATCACATCTTGCCCCATTCGTTAGCAATTGGTCGCTTCTAATCTTTTCATTTTTTACCTGTAGCTTTTCTAACTCATCGTCTATCTCTTTTTCAATTCATCTGATAAAAAAGCGACATAATTTATCCTACTCGCCATAAAACTGCTTTCTCCTCGAGCAACAATTCTTATTATTATAAAAGACATGAACATATTAATTGTGCCTATGAAAAAGCCATGACAACTTTTGCCAAACATTAAGCCTTTGCTTTCACCGTCACCAGTAAACACATGCAAAAAATTAATATGACAAGTTAGTCAGCGTGAAATAGCAGGAGCAATACCGAATACCGATTAACTTGGTAGAGGGACAAACCGCATAGAATAAATATAGACATTCATAATCGATAAACATTCTAACCCGAGATTGCTTTTAGTCCCCATTTCCAGTTCATGTCTGGGCTTGAGATAGACAAGACAATCTCCGCTTGCCCCTGACAAAAAATGGAAATGGAACAAGAAGAAGTAATCTCACCTTCCCCTTCTCAAAAGCTGGAGCAAACCTTAGCTATAATCAAACCCGACGGCATCACAAAAGCGAACAAAATATTAA
>JAHZMU010002955.1:0-14128 GCA_027743725.1 Rambutsinella grinnellia | reverse complement strand
CAACTGACAACAGATAATTACTATTTTTAAGAGCACAATAATTAAAGTGCGTAGAAATTGCAAAAATTGGTTGAAAAAATGTTTTTCAAGGGAAGGGCCAAAGTAATTTGAAAAGGCTAAAGGTTTACATCCATATGAACCATAATGAATTTAAAGAATGAATAAAAAGAGTAAATAAAATTGAGTGACATGAGCCCCAAATGTTAAGGAAAAATGATTCTCTCCCTGATCAACCTGTTTTCCCATTGAATTGGTGATTTTTGTTTGTTTCTTGTGTGAAACTAATTATCCAACGCCTTTCCGCTGTTTTCCTTGAAAATTTCATTGATAAACTGTAATCTCTCCTGTGGAGATAGAGAAAAAAGTTGACCAATAAGTCACTAGAGCAAATATATGTGCTTATTATGTTTATGAGCTTGAAAAGATAATAGTAGCTTTAACCTGAGAGGAGCGCGTTAGGTGAGACATCATCCCATTGCAAATACTAAATGTCTGCGTTCATCATCCAAAACATTTATTATTTCTTAGCACTTTACCAGTTTCAAGTTGATGAGTGCCGTCCATTTAAGCTTAGAGAAAAAACTGGCTTATGTACTAGACAGCTTAAATGGTCGACTCGAATACGCTATTTCACGATATTCATTTTTCGAACCATAAGCACAGCCTTTTGCACTAAAATCTCTCTTCTCATAAATATAAAGGGACGGCGATAAAGGAAAAAGTTGTCATAAAGCATTGATATAATGAACACTATCAGGAGCAAAGTGGAGTTGCCTTCGAGCAACTTATCTCCATTGTTTTTATATCGCTATAAAAATGCAGTTTAGGCTGATAATGGGGATGCGTGCATCTAACAGAAAAATTGTCATTAAAATATTGCAAGAAAAAATGGCGACTTTGGAGTGCATGCGATACAATGCGAAATGCGTCATTAAGTAAGGTACGGTGAAATAGTAAAAATTGTTAGTTTTATATTTTGTACAAAGGAAAAAAATCTCGTTCAGGGTACACTACATATTAAGCATGGGAATACTTGCAAAGTTATAAAAAAATTGAACAAAGTTACACTTTTTCCCTCTCTAGAACAGCAGCAATTCAGTGACACTCCCATACTTAAGGCATTATACAAATCTAATTTAAAATTCCCTCAACTCAATGATATAAAATGGATTATTAGCAAAGTTTGACCAAAGACCTTCCTTAAATGAGCAAGGAACGGAACTAGGAAGATATTTGTCAATGCTTGAGTTGAACAATCCAAACTGATTTTTTGGCTGACCTTTTTTAATTAGGTAATAAAGAGGGTGGTGGAGTTGTGAAGAAATTTAATAGTTATTTGAAATGCTATCCTTTTGAAAAGTGAATACTTTTTACACGCTATCCTTAACTTTTCATTTAAGCGACTTTTGATATTCGTTAATCAGTTTAAGTGACACTTAAGCTACCAGAAAAAGTCTAAGAAACTTTGCAGTTTGAAAAAATGCAACTTATGTTGGATCGCTAATTATTTTAGACGTTTTTTAACCTGATCTACCTACACATTCTATTATGTTTTGCATACGTGGTCTCATGTTCAATGTTTATTATAAGATTTTAATAAGGCTTTAACACTCTGCTCCCATTTTCTCCTTAGAAAACCAAATCATCTTCTTAGATGAAGGTACTCAAAACGAATTAATTTTATTTGCACGAATATTTATAACCTGTCCTTAGCATGGCAAGTTTTAGTTTTGGGACTTGCTTTCGATTAAAAAATGGAGGTGGAGAAAGACACTCATTTTTCTTAAAAAGGATACATTAATAACCCACCACTTTATCAAGTGTAGAGCCCCACTTGTTCAGGATCATTAGTCTTTTATATCTATTTTATAGATGAGATGTGACAAAGTTGGCAAAACTGAAAATGAAGTGTTTACCTCTTTTAACAAGCCAAATACCTCTTTTATAATGGGCGTTGGAGATTCTCTTGGGCTGATAAAAAAAGTCATAAATAAAGTGTATCACGTTTTCATTATGAAAAAAAAACAGTTTCGATTTTAAGTCATGTTGATTCCATTGTGATGACAAGTCAAGTATACAATTTCACTTGTTGACTGTCGCCACTTGGATCTTGTTCAATGTCAATGTTTTACAATGCCTATTAAACTACCATCTGATTTATTTTCGTTGTTGACTCTTTCCTTCTGAGAGAAAAGCCTTTTCTACATGGATTTTTTGACAAGGTGGCAATGAGGAAGAATCCAACATGTTATCTTGAGCTACTTGCCATTTTTAAAACTTTCCAACTGTCTCCTGTCAACTTTACAGGGTATAATTTATTTTCGTTGAAAACTCGCTGTGGTGAGTGGACACTGCCACCTTGAATTAATCGCCATTTACAAAACAAAACGCTTGTTATGGGCTACAAGTATGAACTTGAATTTCAAGAGGGAAACGTCTTGTGCACTTTAAATATTTTATAACTGGGCAAATTTTATTGTAGAATTGTGACCAATATTGAATTGATTGTAGGACAATAAATACTCAATCGTTGCCAACTCATTTTCCTTCTCTTCATGAAATTTTTAAGGGAAAATGGCACAGTGTTACTCAGTGTGAGTTATGCATTTGTAAATTTTGATAAAAAAAATCATTCACGATTAATATTTCCCATCTCGTTTATATCGAACCGAGATATTAGCATTAAAAGGTTGTATTTTAGGAGTTGTCGTGAAGATTTATGATTAACTTGTATGAAAATGAACAACTACCGTATAAATCAATCGCTGTAAATCATACTTTGAGGAAATTGATAGCTTGCTCTTGGTCAGTTAGTGGATTATCTTATGAATGATTATCGGGAGAATGAGCTATCAGCCATGATTTTATTGCCAAATCAGTGGCCAACATTAGCAATAAAAAAATTTGGTATTTTAAATGGCAAAGACTTGTTTTCAATAATGATTTGTATTCTGTACAGGATATAGAGTGAGAGATGAAATTTGAGACTGGTTATGTTCATTTCATTTCAAATAATTTCCAGGGAAAATGTTTTCTTCTTAATCATATTTCACATAAACCGGTTTGTTATTTTTGGCATGTTTTGAAAAAAACGTTAAAATATATTTATTGCCAATTGACAAAGGCAAGAATGTAATTTCTATTCAAATTGCATACCGGAATATGAATGTTTTATGTTTGTAGCTTACAAATCCCACAAATTAAGTGGGGATAAATATAAATTAATGAAACATAACGGTAGCCTACTTTCCCGTGTGTAATTTTCACATTTGCAAAAATAAATTTGCAAATGCATTTAGCCGAAAACATTTTTAGAATTCTACACGAGTGAGTAGTTGCCGGCGTGAACTCTGTTGAATCACTTTAGAATGCTCAAAGCAAGATAATTTTGATGGGTTTGACAGTAGTCCAGATTTTAGTGAAGTTGGCAGAAAGAAAGATGTCATTTAATTGTATGACATGACTGCACGCGGTGAAGTGGAAGTTTTATTCTCTCGATTTTGTATTTTCTGCTTCCCTATTATTTCTTATTGGAGCGAGGAAATAACAATCTTGTTGTTGTATAACTTGGAAAATTGATGGATTATAAACTGGATCAAGATGAATGTGAAAGACTTCATGTATGATGTAGATTTAAAACGATATAAGTATACTTGAACAATTTGCAATCTTCTTTGGACATTTAATGAGCTTGGAGTTGGAGACGAGACTGGAATCTTGTCAAGTGAAAGCGAAATCTCCACTGCCATTTTTATTTTCTACAGAGATGAATTTATTGAAAGTGGAAATGAGGAATGCCGATGCTGATGTGCATTCCTTGACAATGGCTGGAAGAAATGTTGATTGCAACTTGGGAAATTAAATGTGTAGAGAAGAGAACCCTTAGAAATTAATAGCATTCCGGCATCTTCCTATTCAAGAAAGAGCTCTCGTTCTTTGTCATTCTTCTATGAAGGAATGTCCTGTATTTTTTGCTTCCAATACTCCGGCTATTTACTTGCACGCTTGTGGGCTACTATTACACAGGAAAAAAATAAATTAAGTATGAAAGGCTTGAGTAGACAGAAGCCTGAGCAAGAGGTACTATTGCATTTGGTGGTGGTCATTGACTTGGTAATTATGCCAGAGGAGAGCCAGCAAAAAAAGCCCCGTTCCCTCTTTTCTCCTCTCTCCACTACGTTATCATATCACGTCGCAGCGAAAAGAGGAAAACTCCGATATGATAATATGTTCAGGGATGATAGGATAGTAATGATGAAATCAAGTCGCTACCTGGTAATAGAAAGCGATGTGGTGATAAGGATAATCACAGTTGTGACTTGCAATATTGTGAGAGCTGAGAAAATGATTCACATTTTGTAATGCTGTGGTCTCCATTTACTGTAAACGCAATTATAGGTTTGGGACAATGTGCAAGGGAAATAATAACTTTCTTCCTTGTCCCTACCCCTGGAAAGAGTATTTGCAAGTTGTTAATCAAGAGTGTTCTTTTTAAGAGGATTTAATGAGGCAAATTGCTTACTTCAAAGTAAATTGCCAAGTTACTTCGAATTATATCTTCGTACCGGTATTGGATACAAAAGATAGACATCTTGAATTGAATTAAAATGATTTGATTTCTCTATTGAATTAGAATACTTAATGGAACTAATTATCCTGTTATGTCTAAATAATTGTGGGAAAAGCAAAATATGTTTGCTGTCTTTTTACTCGAACTGGTCTACATTTCAGTTTTATTGCTGTCCCTGTTCCGTTCTCATATCTCACGCTCAGTTATTTCATCTTATCGGAAAGCCGATCAGAATGAGAAATTGCCGACTTGTTTCTAAACTCTAGTTAAGAGTTTAAGTAGTGATGGGTGCTGTTGATGTAGTTGTGTAGTTCTACTCTCGATTCATTTCTAAACCATTCTCAATATTCCCATGATTTGCGAATAAAAAGCATTCGTTCATTAAGAAGTGATTATACTCGTGTATAAAAAGGCAATTCATTCAAGTTGCAAGTCAGGTTTTTTACCCAGGCTTGTTGCTGGAGTTGAAAGCTAAGAAGGTATAATCCCCAAGTTTTTTCGTGTTGCACCATTCCTGCTACTGAAATGACTGTGAAGAACCGTCAACAGTGGAAAAAACATGGCAGATTGATAGGAATGTATAACATGATAATAAAAAGATTTTTAAATCCAGTTTTGTCTTGTTTAAAGCACTTCCTTAAAGCCTTCATTTAAAACCCCAAAATAATGAAATCATTTGGGCTCAACATTTTCAATATTTCCTACGACTATCTTCAATCCATTTAAATTCCATATAAACTGCCCACTGCATCCCCAGATATTTTTGGTTTTCCCAGTTTTTATCAAGTTGATAGCCAAGTATGAAAGTAGATTGTTTTAAACCGACAATCTCCATCTCTATTATAGGCTATTTACCACTTGATTTTTTGGGTGCGAAGGGCACGGAATACGTTAATAATTTCTAATGCTTATCACACTTTTCCCCTTAGCGGTAATCATCGGTGAGATAAGGACTAACTGTTATCCCTCCGTTCATTTGACACTTATTGATGGCCAGAAGGGAACTAGCGTCATTTAAACTCTCTCCGTCCATCATTGGCTATCAATACGTCATAAAGCGCGTAACCACACTGGGCACTGAGAAAATGAGAAATCTATACGGAGGTAAAAAAAATAATTGAGAAAATATTACTCCTACGGCATCCCATCCGTAGTTATCGTCAAGAGGGAGAGAGAGAAATTGAGCCCAGTTGCACACAGATAAGTTGTCGAAGTAGCTTATTTCTTATGATGACTTTACTAGCTTATTGGTATTTGTACCATTTGAGTCCACGTAGTTGGGCATATTACCTACATATTTCAGATAGCTTTTGAGCTAATTCAGCAAAAGTAAGGTACGAAAAGTATCGAATTATTCTCCCTCCAACCTCCCTTCGGTAATAAGTAGCGAGTATTCCTATTAAGTTATAAGAACTCATATTCTAATGATAATGATTATCATCATATTATGCAGACTAGTTACGTCGTGGCTGCAATCCAACGAATTTTTGCATAAAAGGCTGATAGAAGCGTGAGCTAAAATATCGGCTTGGGAATTTTAGGAGTTTTGTGTGCACACTTTTCTATACCTGTGTCATCGTTTTCACTAGCTATATTCCATCAGAAAATATCTGAATTGCGATATTGAATAGTATTAAGGGGGAGATTACACATGAGCAAAAGGGAACAGGCCTAATAGGGACTGAATTTTAACTTTCGTCATGTCAAGGATGATAGTTGAAGGAACATGAGTAATGCTATTGGTATTGGGCTATAATGATGTATTTTTATAGGGAAGGAGAATTCATGGCTGTAGTAAAAAAATTAATAAAAAAGTCATCCTCCTTCTCCTGTAATATAAGGAGGGTCTCAAATACTTATGCAAATAAGATGGTGTGTGTGCACTGCTGCTGCAAACTGCTAACAAGTTTGCTAAAACTCTGCCTTTGCTGATAGTACACAATAACAACAACAATAACAGTGTAATGTGAAGGAAGATCGTATGAAATTCATGGGTAGTAGTAATAGCAATGTTGATCATCGTTGTCGTTGTCGACTTCACTCTTGAGCACTATCCCATCTCAAAGTTTTGTAGGAATAGCTGATGGCGTTTGGCAGAGAGAAGAGACGATCTAAATGTTAACTATCTCATATAGCAATGTTTTCCTTGCCATTATGCAGAAAAACTCGCTTGAAACGCTCAACAAAAGCTGGTACGATAGAAGAGACTATAATTGAGCTTGAAAATTGTGATAGACAAGAGAGCTTGAGAGGGGAAGTCTCCTCTCTTGAAAACGTGTGAAGGCGCATATACACGGCTTAATGTCTTGTGTGCGCTGCTGTTTTGTGGGAACAAAAATGAAGTCAACGTGAAGGCTGAAACGCTAGAGACCAAGTTGGTTGTAGTCCATTGCCTCACTCTCAGTTTGATATAGAAGCTTCCCCTGACAATACGTTGGACGCTGACGCTCTCCTCACAACTAGCCGATACTAAAATGCGTTGATTTTGTGATCCCTTTTTAACTAGTTTTACATTTTTTATATAAAATCTTCTAGTTTTATTGATTTCTTGGGGAAAATCGGGAGGAAAGGAAGGAATATCGTACTTTGTACGTGACTCTATTATTACAAGTTTACTCCACTTATTTCATTGGGACGCTTGAGCACAAATGCAGAGTTGAATTTTTTAAAGAGCAACACAACAATTTTGTATAGCATGTGAAGCAGGTGAACCGATTTGGTGTTTTGTTTTGAGAAACAAATTCGTACAAAAATATGCCATTCATCTGTCTAAAATCTAGAGTGAAGTGATGATCTAGTTGGTACTTAAAGTGACTGATTGTGCCAAGTGCCTTACTAGAAATCATAGTGAAGCATTTCATTATAACTATTAACTTGTGGTGGTCAGTTTACTTCGCGTTGGGTTATATGTTACTGATAGTATAAATATTTATATTCGCTTTAATAACACAAGTCGAATAATTCGAAATTACTCAGTAATTATATCCTGACCATTAATATGAAAATGAATAGCTTGTGCAGGTAGGCAGTGAAGTGTGCGCAATGCTGAATGAAACGGTTCGCTAATAAAACTGCACCTGAAAAACAATAGGAACCACATTATTTGGATAACCACCTGAACACCATTATAATCACCTGTACGATTTTAACGAATGATTAATAAAGGGAGAAACAAGTGAACAGACAGAGGGGGATGAAACATTTGATTTTAAATGCAAACCTCGCCATAAACTGCGTACCACCTACGAGAACAAAGAGTTAAAGGTGAACTGCACAAAAAGTGGGGAATGCTCTGAGTTTTTGAGAATGTTGTGAGAAGAATAATAGAGTTTTTGTTGGAGCCGAGTAATAGAATGTAGATTTTGTAATTTTTTTATGATTTATCTGAGTTTGTTTATTTGACCGTGTTGTATCCAACTCCTTTTACGTTTTGGGAGAGAAGAAAAATGAATGAAATGTAAATTTATTTCTCTTATTATAATTTAATTAGTTTTCGATTTTATTGTGATTATTTTTAAGATTGAGTATTGCAGTTTTATAAAGAGGGAAATTAGCTTTTTTTATTTGATTAAGCAAACCTGTCTGGTTAGAAAAGACTAAATGTGTAGGAAGGAAAGAAGTTACACGTATTGAGAAATTTGCGAGACTTTCCTCAAAGTTCTCCAGACCCCTTTTACTTTTTTAACGAAAATTACATTAATTTTTTAAAATTGTTTTTGTATCAAATCGATAATTGTTACATAAAGTCGTTATCAATTTTTACTAAATTAAAAAATATATATGTGGGTGGGTGAAACTAAAGTTCTAATTAAAAACTTTATGGGAGGTGAAGAAGAGTAGATTTGTAAACTTTTTGAGAGTACATCACCTCACATTAAGAAGCGAGAAAGGTTTCTTTCAAGAAACGTTCATTTCCTCAGAAGAATTTTAAACGAATTGTATTTTATTGCTGCAGCACTCGTTACGTATTAAAACTGCATTTATTTTTAAGTCTAATTGAAGGCATTAATTGCTCTGATTTAATTACGTGAAGTTTGCACACACGCAAATTTCTACGTTGATTTTAAGACTCGTTTAAAAAAAAAACAATAGAAAAAGTGAGATTAGCTATCTCGAGTTCAAAGTGTGTAGAAAAAGGTACCGTTTTCGATAATCAAAGCGAGAATAATGGTGTGTAGATGAGAATCGGAACAATTATGCTTTATAATTTTTTATACTCTGATTGTAGTTTGGTTGGCTTGAAGGAAATCAATGAGCCAGTTTGTTAGATTGACAAGCACGTTGCATTGCAACATAGATACCCACATATTTTAAAGTATTACAATTAGAATAGTGTGAAAAAAGGTTAAAAATTATCTCAAAATTTGCCAAACACAGAGTAAATACTTTTGTTAGTGAGGAGATAAGAAAAAGTTCTAAAAAATGATTGTAGTTACAGCGAGAAGCTCTCAACGGAATTGTTTTTTCTAAATAGATCAGATTCATTCGAAACCTTTCCTGGCAATTGCCTCACTGTAATTTTTTCCGATTAGAATCTGTACATGTTTCAATGTTACGTCTGAAAAATATTGTAGAAAAGTTAGTCGAGGGATTTTGAAGAATCAGAGCAAAAGTAAAGAGTGGAATTGAGCCCTTGATCAAAAATGTTTTGTTGGCCGAGCCGTCGTCACACGAGCAGGAAGAAGTCAAAATCTTCAGATTTCTCAGTGACTGAAGATAATGACTCTGTAAGTGGAGGTCTTGGGAGTGGAGGGATACTTGTCAAGCCATATAAACGGAAGAGAGGGAAAAAGTCGTCCTCGGCCACTTTCAAATGTGACCTGAGCGAAGCCCTACTACCTCCATCAGATGAGTGTTTGCTCAACTCAAGATCGGCATCTTGCAACAGTAGCATTCGCGACTTAAATTACCACCACAGGGGAGGAAGTAATAAACAGTTTGTGAGTAGCGTTCAACACCTCTCCAGTGCAGGGAGGGAGGAAGACACAATCTCCGTTAATAATAATAACAACCGTTCCGCAGAAGTTTTGCTTTTCTACAGCAACAACTCACTCAGCACGAGGAACAGCTTAGCAGACTTTATTGAAAACGAGGAATTTAATTATAAGAGTTTATGGGGAAAGGACATATCGGAGTGGGATGAGAGAGAGTCCAAGTCTAACACTTTGGAGAGAAGGAACAGCCAAGACTATTATGTCAAGACGGGCAAGAAAAACAGTGATAAAACTGGAAATAAAGTGATTATCGGAAGTAATAAATCTAATTCGAAGGAACGTCTAGCAGCTTCATCTCCGTCACTACAACTCATCACCAGTAGTAAACCAAAGGTATTAGAAAAAAACAATTTTGACTTGGATAATGAAGAAGAACCCCTTCCATCTCCACCACCGACCCCCCCTGAAGCAAAGCATTCTACACAGAATCAGTCTTTAGGAAAGTGTTATTTTAGTTTCGCTCAGCATAGCTGCGAATCAGGAGAAAAGTCACTACCATTTCAGATACACTCTGCAACCTCAACGTCATCTTTGTCCTCGTCGTGTATCCTCACTCCAGAAGTTTGCGAGAAGCCATTTCCCCTTCCAATTGATACTATCGTTGACAATAACGCTGACAAAGGAGTGTGTGAGAGTGGCACACAGACGCTTCCATTTTGGCAACTAGAATTTCCAGGAATACTCCGCTGTTCATGTAGCCAATCATCAGAAGATAGTGGGATTGTCCTTCATAACTCCAGCGGTGGGAGGCAGTTAGAGGACTCTGCGTCATCAGCGTCAGTTGTTGAAGCTCCAACGCCATCATCATCGATTGTGTGCGCTCACGGGCATGAGTCCCCGGGTGGTGATAGTAGTAGTGGGATCAGCAGTAGTGATGACAATTTAGAGAGTTTACATGCAGATGAGGAAATCATGTTGAAAAGTTTGAAAAACTCGTTCCTCCACCAAGCAATTCCCTTCCAGCTATGTAGCTTTGGGAGAAATGGTGAGAGTAGATGTACCTGCTGCAAAGGAAACAATGTGATCACTCAAATTGCTAATAATAATGCCACCGTCCACTCGATAATTAGTAACGAGTTTGCCAACAGCGTTGTTACCGACTCTGCGCTAATTGAGAAACAAAAAGTGCAAGAGCAGAACATTAAAAATAGACAGCAGAAGAAGGGCAAGTGTGAAACGCAGGAAACCATTTCTGTTACGAGTGCTCAAGGTTGGTCTACGGATGACGTTTAATCCCATAACTAATACTTTTCTCTAGTTAATGCCATTTGATTTAATTCATTAAGCTAAACAGGTGTTGGGTATCTGAGTAAAGTTGCAGCTTACAATTCATTAGATTACATCCGATTTTAATTAGAATGGCTAGTCACTTTTATCTAATTATAGAACAATTGACTTGAGTTATTAGGCGACGGACAGTGTTGATGTCGATGTTGATCATTAACAATGCCATTCAATGCCAGAGTAAAACTAGCGTTGTCAGTTTCATTCATTGGACCAAGATTAGATTTTTCTATTACATAAAAGCAATATCTCGATCGAAAAAACAAAACTTTAAAAATGTTCAGGTAGGTACACTCTGGGATCCATGCCATTAGACAATCTCGATGATAGTTGATTACTAGAATTACACTGAAAAGTGTTATCAAAATATTTGATTAGGGTTTCATTCACATTTAATGATTATAATAGACTCCTATAGTTTCACAAATTACTTCTGTTTTATGCACACTCATGTTTAATTCCGACTGAAACTTGAAATAAAATGAGCTGTGTTATGCAGACGGATTTAATTATAGCGGTGGCGTAGGCGGAGATGGGAAAGGGTTGCAGTTGCATGCAACTTGTTGACTGTCATTTCCATGTTGCAATAAATGTTTATACGGTCAGGGGATTCTTAAACTGAGAGTCATCTTCTCAATTACTACTTTAATTGAAGCTATTGTTACCTCAGTTAGTTTACAGCTCTCTCCTCATTGTTATATTGGAGTAGTGTAAAACGAAACCGTTTTTTAACACGTTTTTTTCTCTTGTGACGTAATTGTACGTTTCCTATGGAAGCTTTGCGAACACATACCCCATCATTATTTCATTAAGGCTGGGATTAACGAAGATTTGTCCCTCAGGGTGGTGTAATCATATTCTCGTAGACTTCCGCTCTTCCTTGTAAATCAAGTGATGTGAAAAGGATAGAGTGAGTGAAGCAATTAGAGTTGCAATACTTGGTTTTGTGGATTTTAGAAAATTATATATTGATTATGAATTGACTTGGGTTGACCTCTTAGAAAGAGATATTTAATTAGTTTTATAAATTTGTAGGAAATAGTCAGCGTTTAAATGATTATAAAAATCATGCAATTAGTTGGGCAAATGTCAAACGCTTTCTTCAGCTCATTTTGAATTTGTGCTGTGTCGTGAAAACATCTTTAAGATAATATGTGATCAAAGTTATAATATTGTAGGTCTGAATTTCAGATGAAAGTAACTCATGAAGGGTGTTTCAAGAAAGCATTCTTTACGCTGTCGACTTTTATCATACATCCGTGAGTGAAAGTTAAGAGGGAATTGTGCTGCAAAACATCTGCAAAATATTTCGAGTGATGATGCGCGAGGAAAATGTAGAATTTTTGAGTAATTTTATCTAAAATTTTAATTATCTAAATTACAGATCGTAACAGACTCGGACCAGTTGGGAAAAATTATGGTTCATCAGGCTTTGATGCGAATGCAAACGAGTCTGAAGGGCCCCTCCTCAATGGACAATCAAACGGGGAGCATGGAAAAAGTACAAAACTCCCCCCATCGGGGACGGGCGGGGCTGAACCACACAACGAACCTGGGAATGCGACCATCTCGAAAAAGACGGAGAATAAAAGGATCAATTCTAGCAACCAGCAGAATATCCAGAACACTCTGCTTACCCAGGAGAACTCCTCCCTCAAAGAGGAAGTGAGCAGATTGACAGACGTGGTGTCCGATCTCCAACAACAAATTCAACGACTCGCGTCATCCGAAGAGGCAAGAAAGAGCTTAGAGGAGCGATTGACTCAAGCTGATATGTCATGTGTTGCTCTTGCCATTGTCACGCAGAAGAGTGACAACGAGGTAAAAATTATTCTTAGCTACTTCCGTATATTCTAAATAAATCCTCGTGTGGTTTTGTGGTTAAAGTTGATTAAGAGGAATCAATAAACTTTGCTGATTGTGTAGCAATTCCATTTTATAAAGTTCTTTAAACTTTTTACATAATACCCAATTTTAGTAATAACTCATTTCTATTTTGTATTACAGAGAGATCGGATACATAACCAGTTGGTGGAGCAACAAGCGAACAACTCTCAGCTAAAGTTACGCCTTGGTACGTTTCACTAAAAAAATATTTAATCTTGAATCAGATATAATCTTCTTTACTTGGAAGCGATCAGTTGAAAGAACTAATCCGTTTGATCTGATATTTTAGATGAAAAGTTGGCCGAGCTACAGAAGACCCAGGAGGAGTATGAAAGAGAAAGAGAACTTCACCAAGAGGAGCTTCGAACTCTATCCTCCAACCATGAGATTGAAGTTGATGTTACCGTACGGAACTGTGAAAATAAGCTGGAGCAAAGTAAGCTGATAGTTTTGCTTAAAAATTTGTACTTTTATCGAATCCAACAAAGAAGCAAAAAATATCCGAAACTTTATGGTTAAATTGTAAATTAAAATAATATTTATACGTTTGAGTTTGAGGTTTCTCTTAATTTTAAGATTTTCGATTTTCGACGGGATTTGTGTAAAAAAAGGATCGATTTCCTTCAAACCTTTTAAATCTTTTAAATGTATGATTTTGACACCGTTACTATTAAAATAGCAGGTTTAGGGAATTTGAGACGTAGAAGATTATTTAACATTGATCAACCAAGATTTAACTTATCCTTTAAGAAACTTGAAGTAAATCTTAATTTTTTGGTTCTTAGTATTATAGATAGATGTCAGGTACATTCCTTTAAGAATGTTGAGGTGTACTCTTATATGAAAAGATGATGACATAGTGATCCTAAGAAAGGTCTTATGAAAATTGATGATCTTGTTGATTGCACTACGACGTCTTCATGAAACCATAAATTTAATTTTGTTTGAACGAAGGGCAAATGTGTTCCCTGTGGAATATACCAGATTGGAAAGTTTCATACGAGATTTGGTGAAAAGAGGAAATTACTTTTCTGAAATTCTTTTCTACAAGTTCGGCGACATAATTTATTTAATTATTGCACAAAATTAATTATTTTCCAAAGAAGTATAAGTTTTATATGGACTAGGTTCTAAGTCAGGCCTGTCTAAAAATAAATTTTATCAGAATCTAGAATGGCAGTCCTGCAAACCTTCATAGTAACCCTTGTTATGTGACCAGAATAGCTCATGGCCTTAGTGTTTGTGACACTGATATGAAATAGGATTTCTCCAGGTGAAGGGCATTTACGACTCGAGGATGATCTTGAAAACGGATTACCAAAAGGATGTAAACAAATACAACAACGTCCTACGCTTGTTTACATATAATACTTCCAGATTTGGGCTTCCAAAC
>JAHZMU010002954.1:0-14648 GCA_027743725.1 Rambutsinella grinnellia | reverse complement strand
TGCATTTGCCAAATGAACGATACGGTTTAAAATGCATTTTATTGACATGGTTCCATCGCTTTGAGATATACTACCCCAAATTTAAAATTTGAATAGGCTATTGCTTCACAAGCAATTACTTGCTATTTGATAAAAATATATTACTAATCTAAGATTTAATAGATTGAATGGTTATAAATTATTGATTAATTTTGAGTAATTGGCGAGTTGGTTGAAGGAAAGTGATAATTAGGAAATGATTACGATTAGGCCATACTAATCTTGAAGGAATTTTCCAAGGAAAGTATGGTTATTCGTCAACAAAAAATAAGAAATTTAATTTTAGGCAGTACCAAACACTTTGATTTATTACAGTTTATCATTGACAGCATATAATTATCCAATTTTATTTGAATGTTATGTTCATGGAATAATTTTAAAGCGAGTATTGATTGTTGCGCGTGCAAGTCGCTGGACTAAATAGAAAATTTACCATTCTTTTAAACATTTTCCCAAATTGCTCACTTTGCCATTTGATTTGTTCGTAGTAAAAGGACGGTACTTTGTAGGATGCGCAATCCAACAGTAAAAATAATTCGACATGTTCCCTTTTCCCCCGAAAAAAATTAAATGATTAGAATCAATAAATTGGCATCCTTTCGTCCCCACTATACAGCATTCAATGAAGCAAACACTGATAGTAGTGATGCTCTGGTTGAGAGAATGAATAGAGGTTTTTATTCCGAGAATGATGATGTGACTTATTCTTCGTCTTCACAGAGAAAAAAGGAGAAAATCGGGGGAGAGAGAGGAATCAGTGACAGTAAAAAAGTAGAAAGAAATTGAGATATGAAGGATGAGAGGATGGATCCTATTATGTAATATGGAAGAGTTCAATTTCACTCTTCTTTTCACTTTTTCTTCTCTTTCATTTGGAGAAAACTTCAACAAATATCTGAAATCTTTGCGTCTTCTAGCAAATCATTATTTTCCTTTCGTTGACTTTAACGATATTTTATATTTGGCATTTTCTCTTCATCTAAAATTTTCCCATCATCAATATATAACCAACTAATTTCAGACCGGTTCTAAATCATAATGCACTGATTTCTTAAGAGTCCGACAAGCCTTATAAAATAATTACTTGTTTAGATTTATTTTTTACAGATTGGATTAAAATTACAAAGTAATATGAGCACAGCTAAAGTACAAATATCCAAATGAATCATTCTGGTTGTTGAATCATGACCAACAAGATGAGAAGAAAAGAGATGACTTCACTTATTTCCCTCAGTAATTTTTCATCGTTTTAGGATCCACATCCCCTCCATTTAAGCAGTCCCCTGTGTTTTATCATTGAATGCCCGCTGTTCTCTCTAAGGTGGGCCTGTCATCAGGAACCTTGGTTGTATATGAAGATATTGTTGGATACTGGAGTGCAGTTGACCTCTCACACCCTTCTTGCTTATGGCTCATGTCAGGCCAAGGAACAAATACCATGTTTACCATGCGTATACCCAAAAACTCTTTTCACCGTCTGTCTTATTCCCTTCATAAAGAGTAAGTCGTGAAGATTTAAATTAGATTTGGGCACCAAGACTAGACTAAGAGGCATGCAAATTATTTAACTATTTTATCCCTGCTGGCTCTAACTTCACCGGTGGCATTGTCAATTCCACTTGGAGTCAAATAAAGTCATTCAATCAATTACAATTGTTTTTTTTCTTAAATGCTATTTACAAACTTGAATTAATCTTGTCGATATGAATCATCACTTGAAAAAGATTTTTAGGTCTGACCCTGCATTGTTCTCTGTGTATGGCGACGAGACTCGATCAAGATAATATTATTTTGGGAATGAGCCATGAAAAAATGTAACGACAAGCTGTCATCATAATATTCAAATTAGTGAAGCCATTTTGCTCCTTTCAGCTCGAGTCAAACAGACTATTTATCTTTGAGTCTGGCTCATCAGCCTAATCATTTCGGGCTAAATGCACCTCACCTGATGACCCTCGGGTTGGGAATGAGTTATCATATTATTTCAAATTTTCTCATGATGTATTGCCTTCTATATCGGTGATGAGGGATCAGTAGCTTTTCCCTTCTGATATTGATTGTTTGTCTCATTTCCCTTCTTAAAATTCCTGTTCTTGCTCTCCGCACAAGATAAATTGAGCTAAATCACTTCGGATTTCCTCACCAGACCCGTTGAGGCGAAAAGGCCGATGATAATATATCAGATTATGGCTGTCCGATCGTTTTTCACTTTTTTCACTGCCCCAACCAACGATGATGGACAGTTGATTTCAATCATCGTCCCAAGCAGTAGCATTTCAATGCTTCATGATCCTATTTGAATAAAAATATGTAATCACTAAATGCGAATTAGTGCCGATTGAAAGTCTTGAGATGCTTCTATCCATTCATTTTAATTACGCAAAAATTTAAAAACAAACAATCCCAATTAATTACCCAATTAATATTACAATTCCTACTGGTTCCTTTATTTTCTGCATATTTGTCAAGTGGGATGGAAGAAAGAATTTGATTGTGAAGAAGAGAGAGAAGCAAACTTATCTTTTATATCATGTCCAATAAAACTGGTGTCCCTCATCAAAAGAATTTGAGAAGGGAGACAAGCTATGCGAGTAATATGTTTTCTCTAAATCGTTCATTTATTGACTCAAGTTGTTGTCATTCCTCCTCTCCATCTCATTCATTTGAGAAAGGGTTTCGAAGCGAACTTGTCTAGAGCATAAATCTAAGAAAATAAAAGACAATCCTCTGAAATCCGGAATGAGTGAGAGTGAATTAAGTGGAAGAAGTAGTTTCATCCTCACACAGACACAGAGTTCAGTTGACTTTTGAGTTGGTATTTGGTATACAGTAGTCAGGGCTTATAACGAGATGGATTGTAATCAAGTTGGTGAAACTACTTTGATAACAAATGATGTTTATTTGACTGGGCAAGTTCGGACATGGCTTCAGGCCACACGTAAGATTTTTAATTGAGCAATTTGAATTCAAGCCCTAGTTTCAAGAGTCCTGGAGGTCTCCTTTGGGTCCTCGAGGGAGAAAACTATATAATTTTTTATTATCCAATGTTCCCATCTCACTAACCCTTTCAGTCCCATTCACTACTGTGCAAGAGTCTCTTTAAAATTTGTCCCCCTAAGTGCACTCTTGCTTGAAACCTTCCCAAAACTATTCTATTGATAAGTTTAAGATCTTTTTTAGAGTAGACTGCTGTATAAAATATATGGGACAAGTTGGAAATTAATGTAAGGGAGTTAAAAAACTCACAAGATCCCATTCTCTATAAAAATTTCCAACTTCTCTTCTTATTCTAGTATGAAAGGGAAGGAGCAAAAACCGGTAGCATTTTTCGATTTTGTCGCAGTTTGATCAAGAGCAATATTTCACTACTAATTGGGTCTTAACACCTGCCCAACCTCGAGAGAGAGATTCACTTTAGTGATAAGCCAGAGCTCTTTTTATCGCCTGCGGTAACTTTGATTCTTTGCCTGTCTTCACTCTATAGATTCATATAAGTAGTGAGTGGATGCACTTACTCCAATAAAAACTTAAGTATTTCGTGAGATAATTTGCGAAAAGTATCAAAGACGTTATAAAGGACTTTTAAGACTTTTCCATTAGGTCATATTGAATTATTATGATGTCACCTTCCATTCTTCTTATATGATTGAAATTGAAGAGGACACTGTTTTGATCGCCAACATTGTCATCTCTTCCTGGTTTCTTCTCAGACCCAATTTAAAGTGATTCCTTGATGATGTTCCCTACCTTGATGAAGGAACGAAGCAACCTGATAGTGACGACATATCTGATGATGTAATCAATATTTATGTATCTCACCCAACACATTCGAGACAAAAAAATCAGAAGCTTTTCAACTTCTTCCAAAGAAATTAAGCCTTTCCCTAAAACCAAGTGGTTGAAAGGACAACTTGTGCCACCATAGTAGAAACTCATTTAGAGAGAGGAGGGAAGGGCCCTGGAAAATCTAAGTTGACTTTTTATGTCAAAACTGCATGTTCCCTGGAGGGGAGCCAAAGGTTCAAATGAGAGCTTTCCTTGTTCTCACATCTAATAATAGCATCTTCTTCTTTTTTGTTAAAAAAAAGAAGTATCAATGTCGCCTCGGTGTCCCATCGTTGACAACCCATTTAAGGGTCTTCGTCTTGGGCCTGTCACTTTAAAAAGTTTACACAGCTACTGGTGTTCATTTTGTCACCGGTTTTCTAGCTCATCTTCGAAGGAGAGAAACTCCATCAATTTTATCGGAGTTGTATGACTTGGAAATAAGTGCATTATCTATATCAGCTCAGCATTTAACCCTGAAAAGAAGTTACCTTCTTGAGAGATTCCACAGCCACCTTAAGTGTTGCCGGCGTATTGATGCTTTTCTCCAAGTGTGATGATGATGCTCATCATCTTCTTTACCTTCTACTATTTTCATCACCTTTTCAACTTCCTCCTTCCCAAAATGGAGATTAACATGGTGATTAGAGTGAAAGAAAAGAGTCTTGTGCATCCCCACTTATTCTCCATAATTGGAGAACCCTTCTGGAAAGAAGACTCATCATAATTGGTGGTGACCGCAAGCAAACAATTCGGCCTGGTATTATCACCTCATCATCTTTTCCTCCTCTTTCAATATTACAGAAAAGGATTGGATTGGGGCGGACGGTCAAAACTTCTCACTTCAAGGTGGTGGCTCTACTTCAAAAAAGGTTCATTGTCCAAATGAAGCGGAGAACCGAGTCTTTTACTCAACGAATGGAATGTGTGTTGATGCCGCTAATAAAAAACGGAGGTATTTTTTTGTCTATCTCAGGATATAATGATGAAAGCCATCGACATCACCAATCGGTAAGAATCAATTGCGATATTTGTTTTAAGAGTGGAAGACCTTCATTAAAATTTTGGGCTGATATTTTTACCATTAAGGATGGTGTGTAAGCATACCTGGAATTTTTTTTTTTGATGAGATCGAATTGACCGCTATAAATAAAACTAGCTATTGTCTTTAATTTAATAAGGGGAATTTCACAACCAAGTGCATCTTGTTTGTTCCAATTATTTTTCATGGCTTTTTATGACTCGGGGACAAATGGATAATTATTTTTATACCTTGTTGAACCATTTCACGAAGGAAAAGTATTTTACTTTATTTTTTTCCCAATACTTTTAAACAATACAAAGGGAAAAGTGTTGGTTCATGTCCTCCAAGTTAAAATGCCGTTTCAAACCTTTTTTTGTCAATTATTTCAGTAATTAGTTTTGGGATAGATGTCCCATTTCGTACTGTTATCGTTTACTTGATTTAAATAAATTGATTGTTGCAGTAAAACGGGAATGGATGTGGGCTAACGATAAAAATAGGATTACACTTTTTTTTGCTACAGAGTTAACCAGCAAGAAATAATTACTCTACGATATTATCGAACCAGACATAAGAGGTCACTTTAAGCTAAATTTTCTCCTTTTTAGTCGGCAACCATTCTGCTCTATTTAGTAATGTCAGTCTATTATCATTCGAATGAGAATGATGTCATCCCATTTAAAAAAAAAATGTTTGATTCAAGTTCCACCAGAGTAAATGGGACCAGTTCAGCTTTCGACAATTATTTGCCAATTTTCATTTACGGTGAGTTGGCCTTATCAGAAGAAGACACCCATCAGGCAGAAAAAATGATCTGATTGATTGCTGTTGGTGTAGAGGAAAAAGCTGATTACCACACAGGCAACAATGTCGGTAATTATTGAGAGAAAATGTCGCAGATATCTTTCTACTCTTATTACGGAGCTTATCAAGAAAGGTGTTATTTTTTCATTTGTTATATTTTAGGTGAAGAGCTCCAATTAAATCAGAACCAAATTTTACAACCATTCCACTTTTAGCCCGAGAAACATTTTAATGATAACTCCCTCATTTACTTACATTAGCTACTCTTATCATCAATATTTTGAGGAAGTGGTCAAAATCCCATTGGAATAGATGTGCATGTTATCACTTGAGAGGACTTGTTCAAGTGCCCTTCTCGGGGCCTTGTTAAAGAGCCAAAGTATATTTCAAGACAAATGAGCTCAGCATTCCGTTCCTCAGATAAAGCTCGTAATAATTACGTACTTTGTATTCAACTCGGAAGGTGAAGTCCAAGCCGGCAGTGGTGAAATGGCTGTTGTCCAATTCTTTTCTCAATGTTTATTGCGATGGAAATTAAAGTTGAAAACGTGGGAGTTCAAGCCATTCTTAACCAATTGAATAAATTGGTTAAAGTGGCATTGTTATGACGATTGGTACAAACAACCTCATTCCCTTTGAAATCGTTAAAGTCTACAAAAAAAACATCAAATTGATCTGCTTCTAAAGTGGCTTTGTTCTTAATGCATTTGATAAGTTCACACTTGATATCGTTCTGAACAAACCATTTAAGAGGTAAAAGTGTTTAGATTTTTAAAAATATTTTATGTCATACATATTTGTCCACAATTTGTCGTTTCTAGCTGTTCTGCAAAATGTTATGGGGCAGTGTGAATTTTTTAAAAAACTTTTCATTCAGATTTAAAAATTTATTATACTTTCTAGGGTGAAAATTGTTGACAATGTTCATCAAAAGGTGGCAATATTAAGAGCAATGTCACAATGAGCTATAAAATCGTGAATAAATGAAAAATTGAAAATTGCTTTCTTCTGAAAGCCTTTCTTTATTTTCGTCTCCTCCAGTTATTATATTAAATGTATGCAAGTGTAATATAAAATCTTACAAACTATAGTTGGCAAAGTATTTTTGTTGGAGGGAGTGGAGTTGTTGAAGTTGATTCTCGCAAAAGAAAATGGCATATTACCCGAGTCCCATTCTCCCTTTTGATATTCCAGTTTTTGGAAAAGGAAGAGGATCTTTTGAAAAACTGGAGGCTTACGGTCTTAACTATATATATTTTTTGTGGGGAGTTCAGCAGGGGGCTGGACTGATTGGGCAATAATGGGACCCCTAGGGAGCCACAGGGGGCCTCCATTTCATACCATTTAGCTCTTCCTAATGAAATTTATCGCTTTATGATGATGATGATCGGGATGATGATGGCTCTCTTTTCCCGAGCTCTGTAGCCCACCAAAGTGGATTTTTATGCATTACTGCCACAGCTCAAGTTATAGAATCTCGGAAATATTTTAATATTACAATCTCCCCACAATTTACTCTAGTCCTTGCTATTCATATTCGTATAAGGATCCCGGGGAAAAGCAGTGATATTATGGGTTTATCATTAAACAAACGTAAACAATAACAGGGTGCCGTATATAAAAAGGGGTTTACGGCTTGCATAATATTTATTAACGATTTAAGTGGAGGAGCATGTCTTCCTTTTATACCCCCACAATAATATCCTCCTCCTCGGATGAGTATAACGAAACATGGTTAATTCGTTATTGCAAAACGTTCACTCCAACTCTTCATTTGCAAGTCATTTTACTCTCATAAAGCTTTCCTTTTGGGCATCCCGTGAATGAGACATGTACACATGTTGCTTATCATCATTATCAGGCGAGCTGTCTCGGAGAGAAAACAAACTCATTTTACTTGCCTTCTCCTATATACACAATCATTTCGTAATTTTCTATCCATCAATCCACATTTGCTATTGCATTCTTCACTGCAATATCGGAGGACAAAGAGTTTCGCTCTGATACGAGTTCACTTGGCTCAAAAAGAGGAAATGAGAGTCGTCGGGGGAAATACATGATTTTTCTACAAGCTTTTTATGAGCGCTGGTGGTGGGGCCTATCAGCCCAGAAAGAGATCAATGAGGATGACTGATTCATATAATGAGATTGTTTGTTGTCAGAGAACGAGAGAGAGAAAAAATGAGTGCGTGTGTGGCTTCTCCATCCACAATACATTATTATTTGCCTTCAATTGAATGTCATTCAAGATCATGTCATAAGTCATAAATTAATGTAGTCCGTGAGTGAGTCTGTTGCAGGCTCATGAATATTGTATGATTGGATGATGATGAGCATGATGATCGTTGGGTCCTCAGTTCATTGCCGTTTCCCAAGGTAATCAGATTACCAACTTTTTTTTACTCTTGTTAGTCACATCTAATTTAAAGGGGCATTTTATTACGAGGTTTTACCTTCATATAAATTATGTAGTTGGGATAACATATGTTGGAAATCATTTCTTAAAATATCTTCTAATTTTTAAACATGCAAGAGTAAAATCATCGTTTATTAATTTAATATCATCATCAAAATAATAATAAAAAATTTTCTAATGTGCAAAAAGTTTAATCTGTTCTTTTATCTACATTAGACAAGTTAATATTTTTAGACAAGCGACGCCAAACTTTTTCACCACTTGCATCCCACAAAAAAAAAACAATCACATTTTAACCGTTTTAATTGTCAGCATTTTTTCTCCCCGAGAAAAAGAAAGCTTTTCTTTGTCTTTTCAACTACAAAAAGGCATTGTTTTGTTGTTGGCCCTTCACCGTCCTTTTGATTATTTTTGCGTGCCATCCTCCCCATGTCATGCTCTGGTTGGAGTAAAAAATAGACAGGAAAATGCACACTTTTTAATTACCGGTGTATAATACTTGAGGGGAAAATGAGTGGATGATAATATACTTGTTTGTTTCTTTTACATTTTTAATGCAAAAATTAGGACCCATTCGGGTCTGTATAAAGTAGAGAAGAATAATAAGTTTGAAAGAAATATTTTTGTTAACAATTTCATTCTTTCTTTTTGTTTCCAATAGCATTCCCTTCAGTCTGATGTTGATGTAGAAGGACACCTATTATTTCCCATTGTGTCTGATGGAATGACGTGGAAACTGCTTTCATATGCTTTTTTCTTGTCTGTGACAGCAATATTGTTTATTATTGTTGGAGTTCCCCATTTCTCCCTCTTCGTTCTGATTTGCTCCAATATTATTATTCAGGAAGTTATCTCATTTTCAGCCCGATTCTATAAATTGTACTGGGCTTATTTTATCACACCAAAATTATATATTTTTATGGGCACATAACAAGAATTCTACAATTTCCCAGAGAGAGAAGAAAAAATGCAAACCCATCCACACTTTTTCCTCTGACATTTCCGAGAGAAATGTAAAGTTGCTGAGGCTTTTCCTTATTCTTTTTTCCTCATATAACTTATGTAAATGTCTCGCTCTCTCAAGACGTGAAGGAAATATTCCATCTCGGAAGAAAATAAATATATACTTCTACTACTTCCCACATAATAATTGGAATAGTAGAAAGGAGAGAGGGAAAAATTCTGCATAAAACAAATTCCGGATGTCGTTCATGATGAAGAAATAGAGAGTGAGAAAGTTTCTCTTCTTTTTTTTGTTACTGTCCCATTTTTATATAAAGCAGAATATTATTCAGTCATAAAGCCCAACAGGGAAAATATGATTGGAGCTTGAAAGACCTAAAGTGTTTGGGAGGAAGTGAGTGAGTAGTGTGAATTAGAGTTGGAGAATACAAAATAATATGTAATTGTTTGCCTTCTTCTGACATATGAAGGCAAAAGGGGAGAAAGGAAAGTTGACTTGCCAAATAATATAACTTTTTTCTTTCTCTCTCTTTTTTTTATTATAACCATCCTTATACTTCACTTTTTTATCTCTCATCTAGCTTCTCTCTTCTCCCATTTCCCTTTTCTTTTCCCAGATTTAATATATTTACTGGTTGGATGCTTTCTCCAATTTTGCTCCTACGTGCCCAACTATAAAAGGGCTCCTTTTTATTCTCTCTTCTCTCCTGAGCAATAGGATAGTCTTGGGCAAAAGAGGGAAAAAAAGTTTTTATTGTGCTCAACCTTCTCATTCTCCTTTTTTGCTAGTGAAAAGAGGAAAGTGAGAATGGACGGTGGAGGAGAAAGAAGCAAGCCACTTAATACATTACGTCGCGGTCGTTATAATGTTATTAGTAGCCTGATGTGTTCATCATCATTATCATCTTTCTTCTTGGATCCCTCAAGAAAAGGCGGCATCATTACTGGGCTCTGTGTATCCTCATTGTTATCACTTTACGTAGCTCTTCTTGTCACTCCATGTCACGGCACATATTTCTCCCTCCCTCCTTTCATCCCATTTTTTCCAAGAGTGAAAGAGAAAAGGTATCTCGATAAAATTGTCCTTTTATATATACCATATTATTATATAAAATTGAGTGTGTACAGTTTAACCTCCCATTTACCATCAAAAATTGCTCCATTGATCAGGACAACGAAGCTCACACTCAAATAACATGGAAGCAATAAGATGTGAGTGAAAAGGGAGCAAAAAAACTTAGAAAAAGATTAGGGAGCATCGAGAATCACGACGATCATGAAGGAAGTGGAAGAAAACGAGAGAGTAAAAAATCTCTCACATTCCCTTAACTATTTCATTCCGCCGACTTCCAGATGAGAGGGAAAACGAGTAAAATATATTTAAACTCATATTATCTTCATCACTCTCGGGGAGAAAGGAGTAAGCTTGTATAATGAGAGCATCAGGCAATCCAAGTTGTGAAGTTTTTATTTTTCTCTCCCATCTCTCTCTCTCTCCTCTTCCTTCTTACCAACAGTATGCATACGGGTGTTACGTATTATTATGTTGTTTCGTGCTGATGTGTGATGATGGCGGTGGTGAAAACCGACGCGATAAGAATTTGCTTAAAAACCCGTTTCGGGCTCATTTCCTCCCTCACACCCAGGGAAAAGTCCAATTTCCGACTTGTCACTGAGCCTGATATCCAATTTATAGGAGACCTCTCTCTTCTCTCTCTCTCTCTCTCTTTCTGTTCCCCTTCTACAGTCTTTTTTCTCTCTCTGCGTTGTGAAAGCCCTCCTATTTTTCCCCTTCTCTTTAGCCGACACTTTACAAGCACTTTGTGGAAACGCTCATCATCGGAAATCGTTTAGGACCTCTTCCAAAATCATCATCGTGTTCGAGGAGGAGAGAATGATGATGATACAAACCATCTTTTTTACTTTGCTCTTTTTATTGTATAAAAAAAAGGAAAAAGCTCTGCCATCGGGGAGATGCACACAAGCCCCATATTTTCTCTACTTTCTATAAAACGTAAAACTAGTTGGTGTTAACTTGACAATTCTTTTATTATGAATTAAAAGAGGGTCTCCCGAGGGAAGAGTAAATACGCTTTATTAAACGAAAAGGAGGAGAGGCTAGAGCATGATCGTCGTCATTACCGCCGTCCTCCTCCTTAGTGAAAGATGACGATTACTAGGAAAGGCGATATATTTTTTATTCACGTCGTCAACAGTTTTTTCCCCAGCCGTTGTGATCCAATCCATATTGTTCGTGTTATTATTCCTATTTAGAAGTGGCAATAAAAAGGGGAGGAGAGGGTGACAGGAGGGAAACAGGGAGTAAAAAATAGATAGGAGGATGGCGACAAGTTAGAGGGCAATAAGACTACCTTTTTCGATGAGTAGGAGCAATAACAGATTCATAAAGTGATAAAAAATTTGCTTCGTGAAAAATACTCTCTCGTCACACTCTACCCGCGTATCTGATATCCCTCTACTTTCATCTTGGATGCGCATGTATCTTAAAATACTAGTAGAGAGCCAAAGCAGAGATGAATTCCGTGGAATTTCTTTAGACTATCCCATTCCACATATAAAGTTTCGAGGCTTTTGCACTTGAAAATGAGGCAAACACAAGTGTGAAGTCTAATTTTAACGAATATTTTTTAAACCTCTGTTATTATTCTTTCAGATAAGTGGATTTCAACAAGATGATATGATATGCATGGCATGGCTTTCGTGGTAACCTGGCTAGTTAACAAGCAGAGTGTTAGCGTGCTGTTGGTCATCCACTAAAATGATATGGTTTGCGAAGTGACTTCCTGTCCAACAAATACGTTTTATGTGATAGCATTTCCTCCACTTCATTATCTCCTAGCTTAATAAGCTGATGCATTGTGCATCTGGGAAGAAGTGGATGTTCTCAATGCATCAGAGAGGGAGAAAGGCTCAAGTTTTTGCACGTAGGTATAACCTTTATCAAATGGATTATTTATTATCACAATCCATTTCTGATTAGATTTACCAGGATAAAGGTTACCAATATTTGTGTGCAACGGCTGTACACAAAAGCATTTGCGTGCTGAAAGAGAATAATGTAGTTTCATGATAACACAACAATTTTTTATACTTTTTAATACAACCAAAAACTTTATTATTCTAAATTTTTTCAACAACCATCGGAAGTTCATTTCGTGTCTGGCAAATGGTATAGGAGAAAATATATACCAAGTGCATTTGCATTCTGGGAGAAAAAAAAGATGTATAAAAATAGTATGTGAACAAATTACTACTTTCGGCAGCCTCACATCATTCATTATTTGCAACTTTCCATCAACAATGTAAGAAGAAAAGAGTTGTGTAAATAATCCGTGAACAAAAAAAACTCGTTCACCACTTGCTCCTCCAAACCATCTATTCTCTCATAAACAATTTTTTTCTCCTTCGGTTTTAACGATACCAAACTTAACTTACATAAGCAATGATGAAGGTTGTAATAAAAGTGAGCAATTGTTAAGTGCTAAATGTGGTGCGGTGGTATGCCGTGCGTGCATTTTTTAAAAACTCTGGATATTATGCATGTGCTCCTCGTGTGTGTGAATTGCAACTTCCACTTCCACCGAGAAAAGCATTTGGAGCGTTATCGAGAGGAGTAATTTTATTCAGAAAAATTTGCAACAACATGGCAAAAAAAACAATGTAATAATTTTTTGCAGCTTTCAATTGCTCCCTCGTTGAAAGTAATAATACAATAATGAGTGATTTTTATATCGTTGTTGTAATAAAAAGAGGGAAACTCATAAAGTGTGGAAAACTGTTGAAATAAAAAGGATATAAGATGCGATGTTGATGTTTATAACTACGCCAAACTATTTCATACATAGCTACAATCCTTAAGAATGTGGTTGGAGGGGCATTACTATACCCAAATAAAAATTGTATTAGTTAGTTACACACACCACTTATTACTTTTGGGTGGTTGGAAAAAAAGTTTTCAGAAAAAATAAACTTGGTTGGGAATGAAAAGCAGGTAAAATTTTACGTTTATAGGTTGCCCTCTGAATTCATATAAAAATCATAATTTTGTATATAAATTCATTAATTCAGCAAGTTTGTTTTTGAAGAGAGAAAGCGTAACAAGAGAAATATATGACATTAATGACAGATGGAGTAAAGTGGAGTGAGAGAAAGAGTAATAAAATTTGATAGTTTTTCCCCTTTGACCAACTAATGACATGCGGATGAAGAGAGTTGATTACCTACGTATAGGGAATTGAAGGAGTTCCCCATCAATTTCCCCATCAATAGACATTTGTTTATTGAACTAATAAAATCAACAACAGCATCGCTTTAATGACATTCCCTTTGCTACTGGTATTTACTTGCCACCACAACTGATCAACTCGCTTAATACCAGTAGCCTACCTTAAAGGGAAGGGAAATAAAATGGTAAATGGAAATGGCAAAAGAGGAGCAATAATAATAACCAAAAAAAGTTGAACATCTCATCTCTTCCCACAACCCTTTTTTTGCCTTCAACCCTTATATATATATTTCATCTTAAATTCAACATAAATTTGAATAATAGAAGGAGAAAAGAGGGAATTAATCTTGGTAGCCTCTGTTTTTTGTTGTTGACCGGTTGTGGTTGTTACATAAAATAAAATTGTTTTGAGTGAGATGAAGGACCCCACCTTAAATCCTTCAGATGGAGCTGACATTTGTTGCTCATATTCCTTTTCAGTTTTGATGTAGCCACACAACACAACTCAATAATTAATTGCTAATAAGCCTCTTGGACTACATGTTTGCGTCAATGGAGGCACATAAATTGCTTACAGCTGTGGAGCCAGAGGATGGAAGAGCAATCAAAAGTTTTTTGATTCGATTGGGAATGAAGAAAAAAGTGTAGCAAATATAAATTTATTTAATTTTATACCAAAAAGTTCAAAATCTAACTCTGGATTTGGTTGATGATTGTTGATATCTCCACAGAAGCTACTAACAATGTCGTGTCTCTAAGCCTATCCCTTTTTGTGGCGAGAGGTTGAGCACAGCTTATTTCAGGTTTAAAAATCTGCGAAAAAAGCTACACAATTCCATTATTATTAGAGGGCTCATAGAATAAAACTTGATTTAATGATGTGGAGAGTTGTTAACAAGGAAAAAATCTAGCGTCATAAAATTCGAACAAGAAAAAAAAGTCATAGAATGGAAGCATATATATTTTACTCCCTTTTCTCTCTCCGAGTGTCAAGTTCTCTTAAGGAGAGTTCACGAGTTTGTATTACGAGGAGAAAACATGAACAAATATTACCTAAAAATATTGCATACTTCTTGGGTAGCCAACAACATTTTTGTGGCTTTGATAATCAAAGTGAAAAGGGTTGTTAGTTGCGGTTGTATTAAATATCATTGTTTGTAGAAAAGCCTCGTATTTTTATAGAAAAGTGGGAGGATCACTGCATTTCTTTCAGATGATAAAATTATGCTCGTAATGTATAATGGAAAATGTCAAATTAGAGATGCCGATTGTAAGATTTGACAGGTCTACCTGAAGATGGAACAATGAGATGACGAATGCCTGATTGTTTT
>JAHZMU010002953.1:0-10252 GCA_027743725.1 Rambutsinella grinnellia | reverse complement strand
TTTGCAGATAAGGCCAGCAATAGAATCACATCCTTTGTGTGTTGGACAGGGATGGCCATAAGCTATTTCGCACTTTCTATTCTCCGACTCAACATATCCTTCTTTACATTCGCATTGAGGAATCCCTTCGCGTGATTTTTCACATGAAGCGTTATCAACGCAGCTATAATTTTGCAAGACGTTATTTACATATTCCATGCAAGGTCCTCTGATAAGGCTGACGCATCTGCTATTTTCAGTATCAAAATATTGATGGTCTGGAAAAGGGCAAAGGCACTTTCCTCCAAGGCAATTTAGACCATCATAACAAGGAACAGAGTCTTCACAGCTATCGCCAAATTTGATTAGGCAGCGGTCTTTTAACAACTTGTATTTTTGTCTGCAATTGCATTTTCCATTCCAGTATTCTTGGGCGGCTGGTTTTTCGCACTGGCAAGTTCCATTAACACATGCGAGGCCTTCGCCATTTATACACGGGAATTCCTCTCCACATTTGTTACCATAGCTTGGAAGACATTTGCCCGATTTTGATTTCTTTAAATTAGGCAAACACACACAAATGTTTCCATTAAAGTCCCGTTCACATTTTGCATCTTCAGAACAATGCCTTCCACCTACACATTTATAACCTGGTTGCCCTGCACATCTATTAATATCTGGACGATAAACAGCTTTCGGGTTATTACAGGAGCAAATGCTATTTAAACAAATGAAGCCCAAATCTTTCCTGCAATCGGCAGTTACCGTGCAATTGTCACCATTAACCCCTTTTGGGACACATTCTTTCTTTTCAGAGTCAAAATATTTTTTAGTACATTCGCACGATCCGCAGGATTTCCCTGGGTGAGGTTTGCAAGTTTTTTCTTCGGAAGCAGCATAATCGTATTTGCATATGCAGATATCAATCCCATTTATATTAACACATTCAGCGTTTGGAACACACGCAAATTTGTGAATAATCTGATTTTGTTTTGCTAAACAAGGGCCATTTACGTAACTAATACATTGGTTGCTCTCCGGATCATAATGTTGATGCGTGGGAAAATGGCATCTGCACTTCCCATCCGAGCAATTTAATCCTTCGACGCAATAAGAGTCTTGCAAATTGCATGATTGATTATAAGTTCCAAAACAGAACCCGTCTTTCGCGACATAATTGTCTAAGCAAGCACATTCGTTTATGGAAATGTTTTTGTAGAGTGGTTTTAGGTTTGGGTATAGGTTCTGGTCTGGGTGGGTGTTGGCTAGAACTTGTTCGTACGGCGTATATTTATATGATATTCTAGTGCTGCTTTCCACTTGTACTTGTCGACGCTCACAAAATGCATTTCGGACGCACTGATGACTATCATTCCCAGCATATTCGGATCTTAAAGATGAGTTAGAACAAGAAGTTCCAACAAAACCCACACATGTTTTTTGATCACCATCAATAACCAAACTGGCAACGCCATTCTTGCAAGAGCACGTATTGTTATAACAAGCGAGAAGGTGATCTTCCCGACATTTTGAATATTTTGAACAATTCTCCCCCAAAAGTCTTTTTGGAAGACAGTAGCCATCCAAATCCTCAAAATAGTTTCTCTTACAAATACATTTTGGAAACGTTTGTGAGAATGAACACTCTGCATTTTCTACGCATTGGGCACCTGAATACATATCATTCAGGCCGTAGTAGACACAAAGCTCACTTGACAAAATAAGACACTTCTGTAATGTTTCATTGTACATCATGGAATACGGCCTGGAACACACACACTTGTTATCAACACACGCTAATCTGTTGTTACTGTCGCATTGTTCTTGTATTTCATTTCCACAAGGTTGTCCGAATTCGATATAGTTTTGGGATTTTATTAAGGAAGTGCTAAGCAGAAAAAATAACGCTATGGTGAATACTAAATTCATTTTTGACATTTCCGATCTTTGCCTAAAATTTAATTTTCTACGTTAAACTTGAATGTTAAATCAATCCTAAACTGATCCAGGATATGAAAGAACTACATATATCCTTTACTTTCCTTTCAGTTCAATAACATATTTAAATTCTTGCAAAAGACTTGTTGCTATCCAAAATGATTCAGCACATTTGCTGAGCGCTTGATAACCTATTATCCACATGCTTTGATCTTGACCTTAGTGGTAAGTAGTAAAAAAGCTTTGCCACACTGTATTTTTAAGATCAACATGATACGTGCCAAAATGTTTTTTTTACTTTATTATTTCCAGTTTATTTATTATATTTCAAAACAGTTAAATTCTTGGACACAATGAGAGTCTTGCATGTTACACGATTGATCATAAGTTTTAAAGCAAAATCCATGTTTCGCTTTATAATCTTTTGTACAATCACGAAACCCAAAGTTGGACAATAAATATCCGGCTTTACAAAATGCGTGTTGCACACACCGACAATTTCCATTACCGACATCATTTTTGAACAGGAAGTTCCTACAAGTGCAGAACATATTTTGCCACTGCTATCGGCACGTATAACATTTCTTATCTTACAGGAGCATACACGGTAACGGCAAGATGGAAACTTGTCATCTCGACATTTTGATTTTTGAGAAGTTTTCTCCCAAGAAGCTTTTTGGGAAGACATTTTTTTTAATGTTTCATTGTAAACCATAGAATATGGCTCACTCACATTTATTATCAACATAAGCCAATAGTTACTCCCGGTCACATTCCCCATTTATTCTATCCCCAGATTTTCCCCAAATTATATAGTATTTTGGTATTTCACTGCGCAAATGGTAAGTAGAAACAAGAGCAGCTTAATAAAATCCATTTTACCCATTTTTGCGTAAAATATTAAATTTAAATTTTATTCAGAAAATTACTTTAAATATAATTTGAGCTCTCATGCAATAAAGTCTTAAATAGATTTAACACATGAAATAAAAAGCGCATGATTTTTTTCTCCAATAAAATGTTTTGAATGGAAGACTGGTTGCTAACCAATTTAAAATGATATTTGCTCAGCAGTTGATAACTTCTTATCTTAAATCTTGACGTGGTTAAAAAACAAGTAGAGTCTAACTTTATTTTAAGCAAAAGTCAATCAAACGTAAAGTCAATTTAATGTTCTGGAAAATAAAACCAAAATGCGTCGCAATTTTCTAAATCCGACATTAACTTTTATACAAATAATGAGGTGGTTAGACTTTACTCTTCTTAAATATTTTATTCCTAATCATTTGTCATGAATCACTTAATATTTCTAATTATTTAATTGTAGCTATATTAAGCATTTTTATTTTAGAGACGAAATCCCTTTTGATTTCAAGAGCTTTCATTTAACATAAAAAAATTCTCAAAATAGCCATCTTTTTGGTTACCATCTGGGGTCTAGCTATGCGAGAAATGTTGCAGAAGCTGATGACTCTGAGTTGTTTGCAATTTCAAAGGATGTAAATCAACTAAGATTCAATTTTTATAGGCGTTTGCAGTCACGGCTACTCTTTCAGACTATTCAATTTAGCTTTTATCCAAGATATTACAGCTTGTCCTTGCGCTGGAAGCGATTGCACTTGCAACGCGTGCAGATGTGACTGCCCCAATCCAATCAGTGTTGGACCAGAATGCCGGACAAAGTAAGTGCAAAAGGGCGCTATCACGTTGGTACCGATCATATCTTCTAAAGGAACATACGCTGTACATATTTGAAAATAATAAATTGCTTCAAGATTTTGTAAAGCATAAAATTAAAATAAATGAAATAATAATATTAATCGTTAGAACTAAATTGATTAGCCAATTAAACTTTGTTCAGACTACTCATGATTTCAACGCCTACAAATTCCTTTTCTGGTTTCTCTTGAATTTCGAAGACTACGACAGGATGTCCCATCAACACAAAATTTATCGGCAACCCAGTTTTTACCGGACCTGTCCAAATCACACAGTGCCCCAGCCAAACCACGGCACTTGCCATTCTTTTCATCGTACACCTGAAGGTTTGGACATGAACAAGTTTTATCTTTACAGATAAGCCCAGCAAGAGAATCACATCCTGTATATTTTGGGCAGGGATAGCCATAGACAATTTCGCACTTTCTATTTTTTGACTCAATATAGCCTTGAACGCATCGGCATTGATGAACTCCATCTAAACGGGTACATTTCGCGTTATCAGTGCAGTTATAATTTTGTGTGGCATTATTCACGTATCCCGTGCAAGGTCCCTGTATCAGGCTGACGCATCTGCTATTTTCAGCATCATAATATTGATGATCTGGAAATGGGCACAAGCACTTTCCTTCAAGGCAAGTCAGACCATCATAACAAGGAACTGAGTCTTCACAGCTTTCGCCAAATTTTATTGAACAGAGACCTACTGATTGCGACCACTGGTAGTTCCGCTTGCAGTTGCATTTCCAATTGGAGTATTCCTGCATATTTGGTGTATGGCATTGGCAAGTTCCATTAGCGCAAATGAGACCTGCCCCTTCTATACATGGAGATTCATCTCCACATGGGTAATTATAACTTGGAAGGCATTTGCCTGACTTTGATTTTTGAAGCCCAGATAAACAATTACAAATGTGTCTATCGAATTTCCGCACACATACAGCAGTTTCAGTACAATGCCTTCTACCCACACATTGATGTCCTAATAGCCCTGCACATCTTCCAATATCTGGGCGATAAACAGCCTCCGTTTTGTTACAAGAGCAAATGTTATTAAAACAGTTAAATCCCAAATCTTTTCTGCAATCCGCGGTTACAGTACAGTTATCACCATCTACCCCTTTTGGAACACATTCTTTCTTTTCAGTGTCAAAATATTCTTTATCGCAATTGCAGAAACCGCAAGGCTTTCCTGGAGCAGGTTTGCAGGTGTTTTCTTTAGTGATATAATCAGATTTACAAGAGCATACGTCAAGTCCTTTTATATTAATGCACTCTGCGTTTGAGACGCACGCAAATTTTTGTGATGTTCCGTTCTGTTTTGTCAGACAAGGACCGTTTACGTAACTAATGCATTGATTACTTTCTCGGTTATAATATTGTTTAGTGGGAAAAGGGCATTTACATCTTCCATCAAAACACTTAAATTCTTGGACACAATGAGAGTCTTGTGGATTACATGATTGGTCATAACCTCCAAAACAGAGCTTGTTCTTTGTTACATAACCATCTGCACAAGCACAGTTTCCTTTAGAAATGGAATTGCCTGAAAGGGTAAAATAGTTTCTAGATCTGCTTTCTACTTGTACTTGTTGACGCTCACAAAATGCATTTCGGACACACTGATGACTTTCATTGGCAGCGGAATATTCAGTTCTTGCCACTGGTCTAGAACAGGGAGTTCCAACGAGACCCGCACATACTTTGCTGTTACCATTAATTTGCAAACTGGAAACTGTTGTATTACAGGAGCATGCACCGTTGTAACAAAGGAGGAACTCATCTTCCCGACATTCTGCATCCTTTGAACAATTCTCTCCCAAACGCTTTTTTGGAAGACAGTAGCCATCTAGATCTTCAAAATAGTAGCTATTGCAAACACATTTTCTTGAGCCTGAGCACTCCGCATTTTCTACGCATTGCATATTTTCAAAAGACCTTGAGGAATAACTTGAATGCGACAAAAGGCGTCTTTGGTAACAAGACTCACTTGACAAAACTAGGCACTTTTGCAACGTCTCATTGTAAACCATGGCATATGGCTTGGCACAACCACATTTGTTATCAACACATGCTAAGTTTGCGTTGATGTCACAATTCTCTTCCATTCCTTCTCTACAAGGTTGACCAAATTGGAGAGAGTTTCGGGATTTTACGGAAAAAATGCCAAGAAGAAATAAAAACGTTGAAATAAGTACAAAATTCATCTTCGACATTTCCTTTCTTGAAATAGCATTTAAATTCTATTTTTAAAAAATGATTTGAACTTAACTTGAGTTTGCATTTAACAAAACTTAAACTGATCTAAAGCATAATATGACGTTTATTTTTATATTCTTTCCATGGAAGACTTGTTGCTATCCTAATAAAAGTGATAAGGCTTATTTGCTTACCACTCACAGAGTTGAGCAGAGAATACGGTGAAAAATTTGTGGCGCTTGGTAACTTAATTCTTATCAATTTGCTCTTACCTTGAACTTTGTAAGTATTACATAAGCGTCGTCCTTATTTTAAAAACAAGATGTTTTATGATCATTTATTCACGTTTTTTAAAGTCAATTATTCGTACAAAGAGCAAACACATGTAATATTTTGGTGGTTGTAATTATTATTACTTTATATGATATAAATTATATCTCCAAGCATTGTTCAACTGTACAAGTTTCACTTCGTAATTAACTAAAGAACATAAAATTCCATGCAACTATTAACTTTAACAAAATCAAACATTGTTTTTAGTAGGAATCCAAAAATCAAAATAGCCCAAAAACCAAATAAAAATTAGCAAAGTTTTCCCATTCATTCTTTCTTGTATTGGTTTCTCCACCTTATTTCCTTTTTTATTACTGGAAAATACAAACCACATTAAATTCTCCCATCTTTCCAGCATCCATAACTCCTTAAATCGTCCAAGTCTCTCTACAATCAATGCAGGAACTACTCCCGTCAAGGAAAATGACTTTGATTAAAATGATTTTCCTTTCCAACCTATCCACTTTTCTCATTCAACAAGTTTCAATAAAAAGACTGAGGGAAGCTGGTAAAACAAGAGAAATTTGATTGCAATCATTAAAAGCCTTAAATATATTGAATTTTTAAAGTCCAAAATAAATACTATCAAATAAAGGTGGTTGCACTAAACTCGTTTTGTAAATTGTCAGTGCTTGCTTTTGAACTTTCTTGAGAATTTTAATGGGAATTAGACCTTTATTATTTATTAAATGTGCGAGAGTCCATCATCCATAAAGCATTTTAATTGCGATTTTAATCAAATGATTTTATAAGTTTATACAGTCACTGCAACTCTTTCACATTATTCAATTTAGCTTTTAGCTAAGCTTGTCCTTGTGCTGGGAACACGGATTTGCAATCTTGAAGATATTATTGCTACAATCCAATCAGTGTTGAACCTGAGTGCCCAACCAAGCAAGCGCTACAATTTAGACAGATTGGGTAAATTTAATATCTGTTTTATTATTTAAATTAGTTCAAAAGGTTGCGACCATGTTGGAACCGATCATATCTTGTAAGAAAGATATTTAAAAATATTTTTATAATTGCTCCCATGGTTTTGTATAGGTATAAATGTTAACATTTATGTCAATAAAAATTGTATGGCTAATTAAACTTAATCGAGACAACTCTGACTTCAGCTTGTGCAAGTTCCCTTCTGAACGTTTTGCACATCTCGGAAAAAATAGCAGAATGTCCCGTAGCCACAAAATGTATTTATATTGTCCCAGCTATTATCAGACAAGTCGCACAGTGCTCCAACCAATCCACGACATCTTTTTGTTGAATCATCATACAACTGAAGGTTGGGACATAAGCATTTCTTATCTTTACAGATAAGCCCAGCAACAGAATCACATCCTTTGTGTGTTGGGCAGGGATGGCCATAAGCAATTTCGCACTTTCTATTCGCTGACTCAATGTAACCTTCGACGCATTGGCATTGATGAACATCAATAAAGATGGTCGTACATGCAGCGTTTTCGGTGCAATTATAAGTTTGCATGGCACCATTCACATCTACCATACAAGGCCCCCTAATAAAACTGACGCATCTGCTACGTTTAGTATCATAATACTGATGATCTGGAAATGGGCAAACGCACTTTCCTTCAAGGCAAGTTAGACCATCATAACAAGGAACTGAGTCTTCACATTCTTCGCCAAATTTGATTAAACAGCGGTCTCCTGACCACCGATATTTCTGTTTACAATCACATTTTCTAATTGTGTATTCCTGCGTAGCTGGTATTTTACATTGACAGTTTCCGTTAACGCATAGGAGACCTTTCTTGCATGGTAATTCCTCTCCACATTGGTAAGAATAATTTGGAACGCAAAATCCTGGTATTGTTATATCCTCATAATTAGATAAACAAGCACAGATACTGCGGTCACTGTACCGTTTGCATTCAGCGTTCTTAGCACAGTGCCTTTCACCCATGCAATTAAATCTTGGAAGCCCCGCACATCTCCCAATATCTGGTCTAAAAACAGCTTCCGTTTTATTACAAGAGCAGATACCATTAAAGCAAATAAATCCCAAGTCTATCCTACAATCTGGGGTTCCCTTACAGTGTTCTCCATTAACCCCTTTTGGAACACATTCTTCTTTTTCAGAGTCAAAATATTCTTTTGCGCAATCACATGAACCGCAAGGTCTACCTGGATGGATTTTGCAAGTTTTATCTTCAGACACAACATAATTAGCTTTGCATGAGCAGACGTCAAACCCATTTATATTTAAACATTCAGCGTTTGGAACACACGCAAACTCTTGTAATGTCCCATTCCGTTTGACTAGACAAGGACCGTCTGCATAACTAATGCATTTCCTGCTTTCCGGATTATAAAATTGGTCAGATTGGCATTTACATTTTCCATCCAAACAATTAAATTCTTGGAGACAATGAGAGTCTTGCAAGTTACACGGTTGATCATAAGCTGCATAGCAGAATCCATCTTTACCATTATAGCCGCTTATGCAATCACAATACCCCGAGCTAGACCATGCACGTCTGCGTGACCACGCGAGTTGTCGACGTCGACAAAGTGCGTTTTGGACACACCGATAATTTCCATTGCTAACATGATTTTCTGCACATTGAGTTCCGACAAGCGCAGAACATATTGTGCTATTGTCAACACCATCATCATGCAATATGGCTCCTATTTTACAAGAGCATACACCGTTACGACAAGACAAGAGCTTATCACTCCGACATTCTACATCTTTTGAGCAATTCCCCCCAAAAGCCTTTTCGGAATACAGTAACCGTCAAAGTCTTCAAAATAGTCGTCCATGCAAGAACAAAGCGATGTGGAGATACATCTTGCATTTTCTACACATTGTAATTCGATGCGATTAAATCCTGGGGAATACTTTGAATATTTTTGAAACGGTTCTAAAAAACACCATTCACTTGACAAAACAAGGCATTTTCCTAATGTTTCATTGTAAACCATTGTATTTGGTTTGACGCACTCACATTTGTTATCAACACATGCCAATAGTTTCTCCCGGTCGCATTCACCTTCTATTCCATCTCCACAGGTTTGTCCAAATTGGATAGTATTTTGGGATTTCACTAAGAAAATGGTGAGTAGTAACAGGAGCAACGTAATGAAATTCATTTTACCCATTTTTGCTTAAAATATTTAATTCAAAGAATTAATTTAAAGAATTAATTTAAATATAATTTGAGCTCGCATTTAATAAAGTCTTAAATAGATTTGGTGCAATAATGAAAAGAAGCTTACTTTGATATTTCTCTTTAATAAAATGTTTTGAATGGAAGATTTGTTGCTAACCAATTACAAATTATATTTAAGTACATATTTGCTCACCAGTTGATAACCCATTATCTTGAATTTTGACCTGGGTAAACAAGTGGAGTCAAACTAGTTGTCTGGAAAAGGCAATCACCAAAATGCGTAGCAAGAGTAAATAAATCAGTAAAACTGAGCATACGCATGTCTTTTTAAGAAGTAGTAAAGTAGATAAAAAACTTAAAATTGATGCTAATGTTTCGATTGAATTGAAAATTCAAGCCAAAAAATTGGATAATATTAAAAATGGGAAACGAGCAACAGAAAACGGTCCGACAGTGCGTAGCTACCTCGGAAACCATCCAGTAATTGAGATGGCGTTTAGGTGCTGCCATCCAGTAGTTGGGATGGCGCGTAGCTACCGCGGGAGCCATCCAGTAGTTGGGACGTCGTTTAGCTACCGCGGGAGCCATCCAGTAGTTGGGATGGCGTTTAGCTACCGCGGGAACCATCCAGTAGTTGGGATCCATGTTGTGGACGATCGGTCGTCGCACCTACTAGTTGATGCATGTTGTGGACGATCGGTCGTCGCACCTACTAGTTGATGCATGTTGTGGACGATCGGTCGTCGCACCTACTAGTTCACGCATGTTGTGGACGATCGGTCGTCGCACCTACTAGTTTACGCATGTTGTGGACGATCGGTCGTCGCACCTACTAGTTTACGCATGTTGTGGACATGGCGGAGTGCTGAAGTAAGGGACTTGGCAGAGTGCTAAAGTAAGGGACATGGCGGAGTGCTGAAGTAAGGGACATGGCTGGGTGCTGAAGTAAG
>JAHZMU010002952.1:0-13228 GCA_027743725.1 Rambutsinella grinnellia | reverse complement strand
AGAGGTCATCAGCGAAAAGCTGCATTGAAAAATATATTGGAGCGAGATCAAAATGCGAATGAGAGTTCAAACTTCAATTTCCAACTCATCAGGCACGTTCTCAACGAAGGATTGTCAAAGACATGTCTTTAGTTGAAGGAAGATCAAAAGCCGGCTTTTCTTGCACGTAAAATTACACGTGACGACTACATGTGCTATATATTTATTGAAATAATTGTTTGAAATTGCGAACTTTAAGAGAGTTTGTGAACCTTATTAGGAAATAAATGTTTGAAATGTCAAATGCCAAAATCTTTGCTTGATAAACTGTACGTTCAAGCTACTTAACTTAAACGTATGTTTCTTGAAGACAAATGTGAGCAAGGTTAAACACTCGTTTTTTCTGCTTTCTTGGCAGTCTGAGTCTGACTGTTAGTCACGTTGACCATACATGGACATTAATTTGTCACTTTTGGACTGTGGACTCTCGAACTGATTAAAGGGTAGAAAATGGGAAGGATAAAGCTTTGACATTACGTAGAAAATTATTTACTTTCAATCGCATCATGTGCGACGAGCATGGCAAGGGGTAAATTTTTTACCGGTGTGATTGGAATATATAGAAGATTACTTTGACATGGGCATGATTATACTATTTGGGTCAGTTTTTTTGTTTGTAAATTTTGTTCAAACTGGATAAACTGGTGATAAGTAATGTACATAAGGAAATGCAAAGGTCGGTGATGATGGAGTCGTGGACAGGGAGTGAGGGAGTCTTGCAAGTCGGGGAGAAATGCAATGATACACTCCAGACAAACTCTCGTAATAAAACTGAAAGACAGAACAGGTTAATAATAGTTGTTATCAATGAATAGTTTTGAGCAATTTGCAGAATACCATAAAGGTCAACTGGCTCATTAGTAATGTTAACAAGTTAACAATGAGTGGCATCATCGGCTCTTTCTATTTCTGACTTGATTGGAAAAAATTGGCCTTTTCTGGTTTTTTGTTCTCTTGATTACTGATAATTACTGATCAAATGGCAAGGATAGGGAAGGCTAATTTAATGGAGAAGGAGAGCAGTTTAAAGTCCAAGTCCGGATATTGTCCGGACATGCTGACACTGCATGATTCTGACATGTAAAAATAAAAAGCGTTTTTTAATTGCGAACAAACGCGTTTATCAGCATTACATGTCAAGTTAAAATATATAAATTAGATTACAGCGTTTTATTTTTGTTATGATTAATTCAAACTTCAAAGGTTGATGGTACACGGTACACCTATTAAACATTTCACTTCGTTACGATTGCATTTTATACTTAAAAAGTCTTTTACGTAATTAAACTGTCGACCTAGATCGTTTGGATTTTTAAGTAGAGTTTGTTCAATTGCGACTGCAAGACTTATGAAGCTGATAAGTTACGTGCAGAACTGCTAATTAAAGAGTAAAAGGAAGACTCGTGACTTTTCTAAAAATGATGAAAATGAGTTTGACAAAGAATGATGTAATTTAGGGTAGATGCTTTCTTAAGTAGTGAAGCAAGCAGGGACTAATGAATGATGAGCTTTTAACTCTAAGCCAATTTCTTTTAAATGAAATTTCTCTTATTTTTCTAGGAACCGTTCTGACTGTGGCAACTGTGATCTTCGGAGGTGTAATCGTACTGGTTGGTTTCGTCACTCTAACTGCAGTCTTAATTGGGATGATAGGATACTTCACAACCAACGAAGCTTACTTGGTACTTACTGGCCAATCGAGGATATTCAGACATCTTCGGAAACTCCCAATAGTTGGCAGATTCTTCCCAGAGGTGGAAGAAAGGAAGGATTCTGCCTCTAGCAATATAGCTGATGAAGACGAAGAAATCTCAAAAATCTTGAATGGAATCATGGCCAATGGTAAGATTCCGAATGGGTACGGTCCCCATCATGATAGCGACGAGTTTGACGACCTCCTCGACAGTGAAGTAGAAGAGGAGTTGGAGGAAACCACGGCTCCAATTACAACCGGAAGCGATTCGGATCTGGGAGTCGACAACGAGTTGGAAGACGAAGAAGACTTTGGCAATCAAGAAGTCGTTTCCAGTACGCAAAAGAGTGAAAGCAAGAAGGATGACGAAGATGAAAAGTCACCTTCACTCTCATACAAATCAATTGAAAATGAATCGCCCTCACCATCATCTCCAACATATGCAAATGGATATGAAAACGGCGAGATGGAGTCTGATAATTCAGACATTTAAAATATTTTTTACATTTTGTGACATATCCAGGGACCAGCAATCTACTAAAATGCTTGTAATAAATCTTTAAAAACTTTGCATTTTTTATTATGAAAACGATATGAGAGGATGAAAAATGTTTTATTTGTAAAAATCTGTATATAAGCGAAGAAAAAATCAAATGTATATGAAAATAGAAACTGAGAATATTCGCCCAAAAATTGTGTCATAACTTAAGTCATCCGAGACTATCATGAGCTATAGAGATATCAAGTCAATCCAACAATCAGGCGCAAATTAAAAATGTCTTGATATGTATGAAATCGAAAGTGATGAAGAATCGAGCTTGTTTTCGCAATGTCCAATTCGAGAAATAACTTTTCTCCCGGTTATATAAAAATAACTTATCATCAGTTAATCGACTGTACAAAAATCGATATATTTATACCTAAATTAAGATAAAATCTTATCAAATTTGTTTATTTTGCTGCTGTCCTTACTGTAAATAAGTTGGTTTATCGCTGTCTGTAATCATTAGACTCCGACTGGAAAGTGGAGATTGAAAGTGAAATCGTATGAAAAGGGCCAGTCTTTAGTTGTAAATATAATTTTTGTACAAACTGCTTTTTAGAATTTCATATTTGCTCTGTAGGAGGACTCTAGACTAGCATATTCTATGCAATTTGTTTTCCAAACAAGAAAAACTGGATACTTTTTTGTAGATCTTATAGTAATTTAGTAATTATTTTGTTCCTATAATTAAACTTATTGTAATTTGTAAACTAATAAAGCTCAAAGATATAAGTAGGGAATTAAAATTGTTTTGTAGGTGGTATGAAACAACAGAGGAACTTTAATCAGTTTTTTTACTTAACTGCATGATATTCACCTTTGTAAAACTGAACAGGGCTAAATGAAAGTGCAGAATAAGTTTTATGTTGATTTAAGTGAAAAATTGATCGGTAATCGGTTCATTTTAATTATGAATTCAAAAATTAACTGATTATTTCAAGACTGAATATAATTTGAATCGTGTGGAGTTGTAGTAATAAACGAAACTTGAAACTTTTAATGGATTATTTTTGTAAGTTTATTTAAAAACAAATGGAAATCAGCATAACGGCACTGATAAAAGCGAGCAATCGTATTTTCGACAATAATATTCATCTTTTAACTATTAGAACCAATTTTACCAAACAATGTCTACCTAACACACGTTTTATAAAAATAATTCATTCATAATCACTCATCCCTTCTAATTTACATTTACAACTAGCTTTTCTCGAAGCACCAGTAATCTACAGCAATATCTAGCGACTTTTCCTTATGAAATTTGTAGGTTTTAGGTAATTCATATCTAACCTCAGCTATTACTTTGCCTGTAACATTTGCGCCAAACTCATCTAATGACTTGGATAACTTCTTGGAGAAGAAATCACGGGTAGAAGTTTTATGAAGGCTGTAGACGAGTCCCCCAGACCTAACGAGTCGTAAAGCCCGATGAAGAAAAGCAAAGTCGATTCCAGCGTTGTTCTTTGTACCAAATGGAGGATTCATAATGACCTAAAGTTTTCAAAAATTCAAGCAAAAAGTGCTTTAATATCTCGAATTGGAAAGCTAAAATTAAAATTATGAACGATAGTATTTAAATAACGTACCACGTCAAACGTCGAATTGAATCGCTCACACGAATCTTCTTCGGTGCCAAGCAAATTTAACTTTGCATTTATGAAATCAATTGGACAATTGTCATCATCGTCAAAAAATTCTACGCAATTTTCTAGCGCCAAATCAATAGCATCGTTGTCAATTTCTATTCCACAAACGTATTGAGCTCCAACCAGAACAGACCCTATTGAAAGGATTCCACATCCGCTTCCTAAGTCGCATACTGCAGCACCTGCAACAAACGAAACAATCGATGTCTCATTCGTATCAGAAACTTACTAATCAGTTCAAACATAAATTAAAAATGAGCATATAATTTCAAAAAAATATTATACCTTCTATATTTTCTTGCGCACTATATAATTACGTAATACCTATCGTCACTGTCACTCTTACAACTAAACTACAATAAAATATTGAATGTACATAAACTACTTTTGAACATTTTACTCAACAGCACCTCATTTTTGATTTTGTCAGTCTTAAAATTAATATCAGCGATATAAAATTAATCGTAGCTGCTCTACAGTTATTAAACAAGGGATCGACAGATTGTCAATACTTTAATAATAACTATACAGTTCCACAAATTTCAAATTAAGAAAACATCCTTAAATAACAATCTTATAATTCTTTCGCTCACACAGTGTGTGTGTCACACACATGTGTTAGCATGGACTAGTAGGAGAGAGAAGTACATAATAGCGCTGATTTTCTTGAATTTTTATCCCTCGATGTTTGCAGAGTTTTCGTTTTCATGCATTGCTCTTTCTCCAATAGCGCCGTGTTGCATGCTGGGTTCGTCTCTTGTTTCGTTTGAACTATCTTCAATTGATTTTAAGATGGTACAGGGCGTTTTGTATGTCTTTAATAATTCGGGATCTTCAACGGGAAGTACAAAGAAGAGACGATTGTCGAAGCCACATATATCCACCTACAAAGCAAACAGAACAAATTATATTTTTTTCATAAACAAAATATACGCAAAATATATCACAATCAATCACCAAGTGCTCTCGTCGTATCCGGAACAATTTTTTAATTTCTCGTTCCAGAACTGCCTTGGGTAAAGTATCGGCTGCCCTGGGGTGAAATGGAGTCAAAAGTTGACCTTCCCGCATTGAATACGCTTTTAAGTTTACACTATATCCTTCCGGTGCCTCTTGGTCAGGTCTGTCAATTTGCATGAGCTGCGGTCGAGCCGGAAATAAATTCCACTTGATTCCTACATTAGCCTTATTTAGTACGTCTGTGAAGTTGCTTTGAAAAACCAGCTTTGTCAAATTTTTATTGAAAGGATGTGTCTTGCTGCATCGGCTTTCCAAGTTAACGATGATGGGATAATCTTCGGGAAGAATGTTTGGCCTGAAATGAAAAACATCATTATTAGAGTTTGACGAAAAAGACGAAAGACCTGCAATTTTTAAATACATGCATATTACTACTAATATTACTTGGACAAAACTTCAGCACTCAAAATTGATCCCATATGGTCTAATAGCATGTCTTTAAAGAATTTCGTTGACGCCCGATCCCATTGCTCTCCAACTGGTGACACTCCATACAAGCACGCCTTGATTGCCTAAAATAAATCAATTAATCATTATTAACGACGACGACATATCCAATTAGCATTTTTATTCTGCCCTGACCAACATGTTACTTACCAGAGGAGCCAAGAAATTAAAAGGTTCCGGTAGGGGAATCAAAAGTTCTTGTGACACAACCACACTCAACCCGAAATCAATTAGATTACACTTGTAATCTGGCTTCGTCCCTTCACCCCTCCAAACCAAATCCGTAATTACCCCCCTCCTAATCTGAGATACACACGACCCCCTCCCACTCCCTCCATTCTTGATCTTCTTCAAAAACTTGACTGCGACCAGTTCACCCTTCTTAAACGATCTAGCCACACCTCCAAATTTAAATCCTGGTGGCAAAACTCCAGAATAAATCTCCAACAATTTAGTTATTCCAGTTAAAGCCTCACTCCCCGTTTTAAAATCAGGAAACGCTCTCCTCCTCCATTCCGGATGCTCCAAGCATTTCGCCTTCCTCTCAAATATCACGTAGAACTCTGATGGATCTCTAACTCTTGTGATTATCACTCGGTCCACTTCCCCTTCCGAAATTGGAGGTGTTTGTATCAAATCTTCACTCGTTAACCTCCTTGGATTACTCTTCACCTCCTCCCTCACCCTCTTCACAGCTGCTACAACGTCCAAATCGAAATTTAATGATAGCTTTAATGATGCCCCATAAAATATAGGCTCCGGCTCCGATTCTCCTGCTGATTGATCCATCATGTTTATTTTCAACGACTCGATTATCTCCCCTTGTCACCTCCCACCCATAAACTAAATCAGATATCAATTTCACAAAACCCTAAGTTCGAGTCCGCTTTTATATCCCACCAAAAAGTCAAACAGCTGCAGTGGAACTGCCAGAATTCGGTGAGTAAATACGACACGAGATAACGACATTGTCAATCATCATATGCAAATTTTTTGTTTTGTAAGCTCTGCTTTCACACACTATTCGATTCGAATCAATAAGGAAAGACCGAATTATGCAAATCAGGGGAAAATAGTGAACCAAAAGCCAAAATTCTTAAAAGCTTTTGCATTTTACTATGCTGTGCATGAAACAGCAACAAAGCGAAAACCTTCTGCCCCGCTTTTCTTGATATTATGTGAAAATATCAGCTGCTGTCGGCTGTCAGGTTTGGTTTGTTGTCTAAAATGTCCAACATAAACATTCCAACTTTGTTACATATTCTTTGACCTTATCTTTGACCAACAATGTTCCGAAACGTTCCAATGGCAATGTGTGGCAATTGTCAGGTTCCATTAGTAGATGAAACATGTGTGAAAAGTTTAGTTTCCACGTGGGGAGAAAATAATACTGTTAGTATTTATGAAGCCCTTTCGGTCATCTTTGAGATTCTGCCTTTGGCAGACGAGGAAGTGAAGAAGAATGTGTTTAGGGAGGGAACTAGGTTTATGGATGGGCAGGGAACTTGTGATGGATTTGGATTGTGCGTCAAGTGTTCGGAAGTACTAACAACGTTGTATAACTCCTTCCTGGATTTTATAAATTTGTGCCAATTAGAAGGTGACATTGGGAGGATTCTGAAGGCACTTGAAGAGAAGGCGCAGGAGGTTGTGGCGTCCAGTGAAAGGAATGTGGTTAAGACGGAGCCTGTAGAAGGAACGGATGAATCCAGTGGTGGAGAAGGGGACGTTGACGTTGACAATAATGGCAAGGATCAGCTACCTGATGACTTTAATGAACCCAACTTTATTGTAAATTCGCCTCAGTATTCTCCTGCTGTTTCATATGATAATGGGGATTGCGATGATGATGGAAATGGTATTGGTAAGAAAACATTAGCAAGTTGGTTAAAGCTTCTTGTTTTTTCGATTAAAGTTATTATATAATTTGCATTTATCTTTATTCATTATTTAGAGGACGAAAAACCAGAGATATCCATTAGACCAGGGCCAAAGCGAAAGAAGGCAGAGCTATTGCATCGGATTAAATTTGGGAAAGCTGGAGCTGATGACAAGGAAGAATCTATTAATGGTTCCCGAGCACTTTCAATCGCTAATCAATGGCATCAATGTGGGATTTGCAAGGAACGTTTTCTACTTGAAACTACACTTATTTGTCATCGTAGGATTATTCACCGCGAGAAAATAATTTCCTTGCCCCAACTTCCACATCGACGAGGCTACGCGACCGGGACTTCTACGTGTCCAATATGCAGATCTGCAGTTCCAAGGTCGGAAATCAAGGAACATCTGTCACTTCATACCAGAAGTGTACAAAAACCCTGGTTATGTACTTTCTGCAACAAAGAATTTATAAGTCAGACCGCATTAAACAGGCATTTGGAAACTCACAAGATAAGCGCTCCATGCCGGCACTGTGAAAAACTGTTTCCAATATTAGATGTCTTGTCGCACACAAGAGCTTGTTCAAAGGGTGGCAAGGAAAAAGGGATTATGTGGTCCTGTAAGTTATGTGGAGTACGTTTTTCGAGACGGAACTGGATGATCTCTCACATGACTAAGCATCTACAAGCTAAGAGGTTCTCTTGTAAGATCTGCGATAAGAAGTTTGAAAGATCCACTATGCTACAAATTCACATAAAAAGGTTTCATCGCGGCAACGACGGCGCTCATCATGCCAAACCAGAACCAACCTTATCAGATTTTCAAGAACCAGGGTCATCAGTGAAAACTTCTCTCCAACAAGTTGAGCGGGTTAACAGGTTTTTATGTAAAGGTTGTAGCTTGACCTTCCCCACGACAAATGAACTGAAAATTCACTTGATAGAAAGCCACGCTAATAAGGAAACGTCAACCTGTACCATTTGCGAACGCCAGTTTCAAGACACTTTTTGCCTAGAACTACATCAGAAATCGCACACTGAAATTAAGCCGATCCAATGCGCAACTTGTGGAAAGGAATACCGAGATAGATACAATTTCTTATATCATTTAAAAGAAGAACATGGCATGAAAAACCAAGCGATTGTTGAGACTTATTACGACATTTTTGGGACCAAAGCAATTCGAAAGAACCTACTGGAGGGAGAGATACTATTGAGGATGAGGCCACCTGCTCCGAAGGGAGTGTATCCTTGTGAAGTGTGTGGAAAGGTGTTCCACCACACATATAGTGTGGAAAAGCACAAGAGGGTCGTTCATGATAAAGTATGTCTAGAATTGCCTTGATTTTAAATGTTGTTGATGTTTTATTTATTCGGCAATTGTTTCTTTTTAGGTTAAAGATTTTATCTGTAGCTACTGCGGAAAAAGCTTTGCCAGGAAGTCATATTTTCTCCTCCATGAAAGACTTCACACATCCACTGAGCGACCTTATAAATGCCATTTATGTGGTAAGGAAAATCTCAAAACCTACTGATGTCGTCTTCGATTATTACTGGGTATGCATATTTATGTGCTTTTGTTTTTTGCAGGAAAAGGCTTCCGCGTTCCGGGCAACCTTAAAATGCACTTGACAAGCACTATCCATAGCACTGAAAAGTAAGGATTTCTACACTAACAGCATTCTCAAGCGATTTTCCAGTAATGTATCTGTATATTTGTATATTTTCTAACGATACCATGAATTTATTGTGTAGGAACTACGTTTGCGAAACTTGTGGGAAAAGGTTTAACAGACGAGATAATCTTCGTTATCACGTGAGGGCTGTTCATTTGAAGGTAGCTGTGAGAAAGCCACGCGAGAAGTTTAGGGAAACATCACGGAACAGCATTGGAAGTGAAGAAAGTCAATATATCATGCACCAAATTCCTGCCTTCCCAGTACCAAATCTGAGTGATCCGCTGTATCAAACTACGTGACTTCGATCTCGGAAGGGACTTACGGTTACGTATTACATAGGATTTACTTTAAAAAATTGACATTAACAGATTTACTTTATAGGCATTAACAGAAACTTTTATTTAAGAAACTCGTTTTTATTTCCGTCTTAAGGGCATTCAGTTACACATTAGTTTAGTTCATTTTCTTGAATAAAAAAGTTTTTATGGAAAAATGTAATATTTGAGTTACAATTGTAAGGCAATTAGCGAGTAGTGGTATTGAATTGGTCGAAGAAGTCTTCCGAGCAGGTATTTTTGTACAGAACCCCATTCAAATACTCTTGGCGCATTCGCTGTTCTCTGGCGAGTTCCATGTTTGTCTTGTCAAGTACTTGTTTGTGATCCCTTCTTCGTTCATCCAACTCCCTGTCAAGAATGGATCTGGCGATGGCAAACTTTCTTTGCATTTTGCCCCATGCATTATCATACTGATTTTCCTCCTCCCTCCTCCTCGCATTATCCTGAATTTGTCGGTATTGCTCCTCCTTCAATACCTTGATTTGCTCTGGGCTGAAGCCCTTCCACCGCGTTACGGTTGTACGGAATGGTCCGTTTACGTGAGTTTCGTCTGTCGTTTCCGTGAGAAGCTCGCTGTTGTACATGTTTAGTTGATGGGAGAGTGTTGCCTGTTCATCAACCTTCTTTTCAAGCTCCTTCCTTTCTTCCGCTTCCTTTGCCATTGCGTAATTGAACTGAGAATATTCATTGTCCACAGCGCGTCTGGCACATTCCTCTGCTGCTACGAGTTGCATGGAACGAAGAGATTGTTCTTGTTGCTGCTGCTCCCAAAGCTGTTGGACTGCTTCATACTCCTTTTTGTTTTGCTCCTTCTCTCTGATCTGAGCTTCCAACCAAGCTGTCTTTTGACGATCGGCTTCAGCTTTTCTGCGTCTCGCTGCCAAGTCTTCACCTTCAAATCTGAAATCATCATATAAGAAATTAGATACACTTACATACAGGTCACACCCGAATCAACAAGCATCATTTAGATTAATTACTTGCGCAGAGAAGAAGGTCCACAGATTTCATCCTCATTGTTGAATCCCTGCCGGGCAGCATTTTGATTCGGGTTGTTCAAGTCAAACTCTCGTCGATCTTCAAATTTCTGACATTCTCGTCTAAACGCTTGCATATCTTCATGTGCGCGAATACGATCAGCTTCAATCCGTTTCTGGAGCTCGCTGTACAACACTCCCTGGCGCATTTGCTCCCTCGCATAAGCCTTTTCCATTTGGTACTCCTGCTCATCCCGTTCACGCTTCTCTTCAATTTGTCTCATGAGCGCATCTTTATCAATCTAAACGCATTAACATATTATTTCATAAATGATTTGAGACCAATTAGCTTCATATCCCAAATTCAAAGTCTCTTACCCCGATGACTCGCCTTCTTGGATTGAAGATCCTCTCCTTCCTCTCAGCCTCCATGCGCTGTCTTCGCTGGATTGCCGCCTGCTGCTTCAGCTCATCACGGGTCACGCCAAACCCAAACCCGAACATTTTGCAAGTTTTAAATGTGCAAATTTACACTTCAATTATGTCACTTTTTCTTTGAGTAAATTAGATCCGCTATTTCCTTTCTATCGACTCAACATCGACGCGATAGAGCTACCGACGACTGACGTCACATCTGTCAAGCTTCAATCTAGACTGCAATTCGAAATATTTTGTTTGATCTATAAAATGGACATAAAATGCAAGTGCAATCATGGAAATGGAAAAATGCATAGCAATATTTTCATGCGGGGAACTTCCCAAAGAACGCTTTCATTATGAAAGTTTCATACGGCATTGATCGCGTGTTTGGTTTTGTTCGTGACTTTTCTGAGGCTTTTTGGATATGATACAAAACATATGTTTGCACACGATCATGTGCTCCTGTTTGTGATGAATTAACCTCGTCATTAAAATTATTCTTGCGCAATTTGGGAAAGTTCGGCTCGTGTAAATAAAACTGATAAAAAAAGTAGTATTAAATTCGGGGACCTTTGCGCTTTGGCACGTGTGATTTCATATGTCATATTTATTTGCAAGTTAAAAGTTCACGGTCGGTAGTGAAACGGAAGTAATTAATTCCTTGCAATAAAATGTATTTGGCAATTTGGCATTGACATTAAAAAGTTGAAAGATCCGTTTCAGTTGCTGAAAGAAGAGATGTAGTCAGTAGTCATTACAAGGTAGGTTTGTATTTTTGTGTATAGTGGTATTAAGTTTACAGTTAAGAGAGGAACAAGTAGGTGGATGATGAAAGCTGAATTGGGATGAGTTGGGCTTAACTTGAAGAATGATTCATATCATTATCATTGAAGGCTGTTGGCCCGAGCCTGCGGCGATTACACCTTATCCCTGCTCTGCTTTATCATTTTGATAGAAAGTGTCTGACCAACAACATAATAATTTTTACTATTTCTTTATTAGATGGCTCAGGTGATTTTGAAGTAATCGAAGAAGTGCAATTAAACAACGAGAAAAGCTAGTCTTCCACTAAGAAAATGAGGAGGTGTGCTAAATTATCGTATTTAATTGGAGGGACTACTCCCCTGTCAAAGTGTTCTTGTAGCAGTGCTTGCGCAAGACTATCCAGTTTAACGCCAGCAACACCAGAGAATTGGGCAAGATTACCTGAGAAGAAAAGTGATGTGTTCCCATTACAAAGAAGGTCATTTCCTTTGGAGCAGTTACGGAGAAGCTATAGTACGAATAGTAAAAATAACACTACAGTTTTGATAGACACTTCTATACAATCAACGTCAGAGGCGTCAAGAGAAGAAAATACTCGTGGGGAATCCTATTGCTCAATCAGTTTACCTTCGGAGTCTAATAGGCCAACTAATCATGGACGCGATTGCTTCAAAAATAATGAAAGTAATAACAATGGAGCTTCCTCAATGTTATCGTCGGCTGCGGTAGGGACCTCGCTGGGGATTATGGCAGCAGCAAAATCAACATTTACTCCTGTGCGGTAAGCTAATACTTGTTTAATCATTCATGGCTCAAGCAGCATTTAAATATTCTTTGGGAAAAGAGTTAAAGTTTTGCAATTTGCGTTTAATTGGTTCATGTTTCATTTCATTGTACTTTCCGAAAGTAACTTTCGTTGCAATTTTGTTCTCTATATGGTTAGTTGGTTTTTGGTTAGCGAAACTTTGTAACGAACCCATTTCAGATTAAATACATTTACTGCTAATTTTCCCGTGGTTCCTTTACCAAATATGTAATCACTTAAATTCGTCATTCAGGGAAGGATATATGATGAATGTCGATAATTTATGCTCTTTTTTTGTTTGATTTGATACTTTATTGTCTTACGTATTTCAGTTATTTCTATCAATGATGGATTATTTATGGTTATGAATTTGACAGTTTTTAAACTGGTATTCTTTTGCTTTGATTCATTTGCAAATTTTTAACGATGAAACAATAGTTGTCCTAAAATTGTGTCCTAAAAACCAATTGGTGTTAGCTTATTTGAACTTGGCCTTAATTGATGACCATTGACACTAGAGACATTTGTTTACATGATTTTACTTGGTCTACTGATGATTCTAAATTACTCTTAAGTAGCTTTTGTGTGGTTGGGAAGTGTAGATGAGGCACACATTTATGTGCATTAAATTCAGTCAATTCAGCTTGACTTTGTCCTAGTCCATATCCTACTTCCTAAAAAACAACAAATGCATCAGTGACCGAGGACATGAAATAAACCCCAACGAAATGATTGTGAAATGTTTAATTGAACAAAAGTAGAACGAGCTTCCTTTCTTAAAATTTAATCTAGTCTTAAAAACTGCGTAATGCTTGTAGAAATCCCATCAATTATAATAGTATCATTCTAAGTTCATTGCATGAAATCTGTAATGCTGGAAGTTATTATTTTGAACATGAAAACGTAAGAAATAATTTGTGGATTAACCTTGAGCAATGATAAAGGCCTATAACTCGAGAGTAGATAACGTCA